>JARK01001373.1:589009-625661 GCA_000688135.1 Ancylostoma ceylanicum
CCCCCCCCCCCCCCCCCCGTCGTAAGTTCTACCTTCCTCTCTCCGTTATCCCGATGACGATAACTTATTCGAGCGATAGAATGAAATACTGCTGTCTTAGGCCTGATTCATACTGGCGACGCGTCAAATTTGACGCGTCGCACCAAATCGTCGCGGGATCGTCGCGTTGTTTCGACGCGGCGAATGAAAACACAATTAGTTAGCCGTGACGACGAAACCGGGACCATTCCCTGCTTTCCAGGAAATCTACTCTCCCTATATTGCCTTGTATATCGACGCGTCAACTTTGACGCGCGACAAGCATGAATAACGCCTGAAGGTCATTGTGGTTACGAACCCTCTAGTATAATCGTGACTTTCAGGTCTTGCCAATGCGTTCGAAATCGGTCCGTCAACTGCGATGTTTATTGTCGCAGTGGACGTGCATCACTCATATTCATTGCCATGGCTCTGAAGAAGCTGGCGTTCTTGGAGCGATAGAGGAAGCTCTGGATCAGCTCAAGGAAGAGGATGAGGTCAGTATTAGACATGCATTGGGAAATTTTCCTTTTTTCACCGCTGTCATAGACATGAGAAGGTGGTGCTTCTTCCTTTGGACACCGTGTGACGACACACTGTCCTTGATGAAGTTTTGGCGCTCGGGTCATTTCATGGATTAGTACAGTGTGCCCGAAAGCGGCTTAAAGTTCAGTTTCTTTTCATTTTCGGAAAGGTGTAGGGAGCTTCTGCTGTCTTCTAAGTAGAGTGACGATTTGCATGTCCTCTGTATTGCAGCTTTGTTAATCATATATATTTAGTTCTCATTGTATGCAATTGTCAACTGTCTTCTTGTGAACGGTTCACTGAGAGTGCTCATCGACGAGCTTCTCCAAGAATTAAACGTTAAACGCCACGCCAAAGTAGAGACTGTTGAGGCATTGGCAGTTTTTCTTGGAACTCACATCTTCTCCGAGTGAGTTTATGAACCTCGCTGTTTCCTATTTTTCTTTTGTTGTTACCCTTTTATACTTAGAAGATTCCAGGAAGGAAAGAGTCAAGTTGACTATAGTGCTCGATCAGGCACAGGCGCTTTCATCTCTTCCAACTTCCACTGTAAAAAGCCTGCTCTCCCTACCAAAATCCGTGGGTTGCCATCTATTTTTGCAAAGTTTTGTGTTTTTCACCCAATTACGGTACAAATAGCCGTGTTTCATCTGTTCCTGCTGCACATCTCTGCCTATTCTCAAGCGCATTTTAGATCACTTCGGCATGTCCAAGTTCTTCCCAGGAACCGCTGATTCGCTTTGTAACTCGCAGTGAATTGCCTTGGAATTGGATCCATATGTTGAACACTGTTTCTTGGCCGATTTCCATCGGGTTCGAGAGCCCTACCGAGGGTAAGAATTTTGGGACACATATTTTGTGGTGCGATGTGCAAAATGATATAAATATTTCTCTCCTCATTCGTTTTTCCGTCTCTTTTGTGACAATATCCTGATGAGGAGTCCTGTTACGTCTCTCCTGCAGTTTATTTCACGCCAAATTCAAAGAATTACAGTGAGCTTAGGAAGTGCTGACGAATTCGCTGGATTGAGCGGGCACAGACGTGCTCTTATATTCCTGCATTTACTAGCCGTAGCGATACTTGCTTCCTTTTTCGTCTTCGGTCACCAGATACGATGAGAAACACTAAAAATATCTACCGTTAGCTGTTACGAGTACTCATGGCGGCCGCTTTTTTCTCGCAGCGCCGTCGCATTAATGTGAGCGTCGAGTTGCGCATGTTCGTCAGCTCCATCTGTGCTCACTTCATTTTTTGGCCATTGTGCATTTGTTACCCGGTCTGTTGTACCCAACTATCCTTTGAGATTCCCACTTGCTTCTCCAGGAATTTCATTGTAGACTCTTCCAGAAGAATGCATAGACTTGCTTGCGGAATTTCTGGAGAATGACGGGATCAACAGGCGAGTGATCGAATACGTGGTTAGAGCTGTGTTCTTCGAATGTCGTGATGCTAACAGGATCTTGGAAATAGTAAGTGTTCTTTTTCGAATCTATCCATACTTTCTTCTTTAATATAGTGTTTCAGATTCATCTTGTTTGCTCTAAATATACAGAAAAGCATGGTGACATCAATGAATTGAAGAATTTTAAGTTACTACCGGTTTTGGAAGCTTTGGTGGGTATTCGGAGCATTGTCTTTTTCTAGATGTGCACTGACTCTATGAGCCTTTGTTTGCAATTTCATGGCTTTGCCTGCTCAATTTGTTGCCAAAATTTAAACATGTCACGATGATCTGACCAGAAGTGGGACTAATTTATGTTGCTTCGCTGTCAGACCCACTATGTTTTCCAAGAATAGTAGGAAAGTTCTTCCATTTTATTCCTCAGTCCATCCATAATGGGTTATTTGCTCTGCACTGAGTGCTTTTAAGCACAACTTCTTTCAGTTCACTGCGCTACTGCTAATTCTTCCCTTCTTTGCTTCTATTCTAAGTTTTTTAACGACGTTATGCCTATCCCTTTCCAGAATGAGACCGATTGTTTCTATCAGGACGAGAACGAACGTGATGAACCGATAACTCTTCCGTTATGTTCAAAGTTAGTCAGTTATCCAATACCAGTTACTTGTATGCGTTTTTGAGGAGGAACAGATCTTGTACTGCAGCGTTTATCTTCGAAAATTCTATTCTAAGCGATTACCAAAGTCTCGAATTACTAACGCTCGCTTTTTTACTGGTTTTTCTCTTGTTGTTGCCAAGATCTTCTTTTCGGTCAATTTGTAGGTATCTTCTCATCGCTTCGTTCTGTGCCAGCCATAATCCGCCTACCACGGATAAGCGATACTTTGTTAAAGTGAGTGATTAATATATGTCTTCTTTTCAGGAAACTCTTGGGATCATTAAAATATGGCTTTTAATTAGTTCAAAGCACCTGGTCGTTTTGCGCTAATCTCTCTTTCCTTAGTTCCACGGCAAAGAAAAGCGGTCAGATGCTCGAGAAAGACGAGCTGAGTTATCAGCAGAACAACGGGATGCTGACGCCAAAACTGTCGATTTGCAACGAATCAAATGCATCTACTTGGCGCTCACGGAATTGTACCCAGTAAAGGATATAGACATGAACGTTGATATCAATTCTCAGGTTTGTGCACTGTTTTAGGTTTTTCGAAGTTCTCAGCGTCTGATTTTTTTTTTGCCTTCAACCTTATCCTTTGCGAACACTAGCTTTACAATTAAGAACTTACCTCAAAGTTTTGTAATTTAAACGCATTCAAGGGTTCAACCTCCGCTTGCACGGGGGTTAACAATTTATGAGCCAAAGGGGCGGGGGGGGAGTCCTGTCATTTGCGGCTCATTATGGGTCTTGTATATAGTGGTCGACCTCTTATCATCACCGCGTTTGAGCCTGCTCCCAAATTGTCCCTTACTTCCAGCAAGGAGATCTGTGGTTACGCATAAAATGCGTGCAAGAGATTGGCGTGTCATGCATGTCTACGTCGGAATCCTTTATGAGAAAACATCGAGCATATCGAGATTATACTTCAGAAAAGCTTGTCTGCACGCATATCTTATAGAATTGCACTAAGAGAATGATCTAACCGATTATATAGGATTTGTTGGTTAGTCAGTGTCTGAGCTTCGAGTTTTCTGAACTTTCGATCTGTTTAACTTCTTGCTGAGCCGTGCAAGACTTTGGATTGATCAAAAACCAGCTTTCTTATAGGGCAAGGATTCATTTCATTTCTAGGAGATTGAGTGGAGAGGCATCATTTTTTCCGTTATTCAAGGGTTAAGACACTTTGAACTTCATAGTAAGAATTGAGGAAGGAAGGTTTAGACTGGTAAGGTCTACTGCCTAAATAGTGACCCATATTAGAGTGGATGGTCGGATGCCGAACGCGCAAGGTGAACTCAGAGGTAATCATGAATTAGCTTTGAAGTCTCGCTACCACTATTCCACTAAACGCAGGCTCGGCAATTTCTTAAAGGAGAAAAGAAGCAGAATAAATAGCAAGTAAATTCAGATACTATTAAATAGTACTCAATTTTTGCCCATGGAGCTGGTACTTAAAAGTGGATCTAGAACTCCTATGATGGAGCTTTCCTCTAGGATATTGTGGGTTACCTACGAGCGCACGAATATTCAGACATTTCTAAATAGATAGCGCACTTTGCATCCTTTTTATGATTTGTACTGTATCTGGAACTAAGAGTCTATCTGGCACTAATGGGATCGCAGACTCGAAAACCCAAATAAAAAAAAGCAGCAGAATAAACATACAAAGGGTTTGAGATGAAATGGGCTACTAGAAAGAGCGAAAGTTGTTCTGACTCTTCATCCGAAGTAGGAACAGTTTTCAAAGCTATCTATAAGTTAGCGACATGAAGGAATTGAAGAACCCTTGCATGTTGGCTGCACTGCTAAATTATTTACTTGCATGATCAGGGTGCACCATTAATAACTAGTGAGGATGCATAGTAAAGTGAGCACTCACCTTTGTGACTCATCATTCACATATAATCTCCTTGGTTTTGAGTTGTAAAGCCGAGTATTGTTCACCCTGTTTTTTTTTGCTTTCTGAACTTTAAGGTTTTCTCCTTCTTTAAGATAAGTGGGGATTAATGACTGGAATGCGATCGTAGAACCAAATATTTTAAGTTCCTTTTTTTCAACTTACAACTTTTTGAATTGTTCGAAGATTGTGCGGACCATTGGACCAACTCCATATCACGCATTTGGTTCACAACATCGTTAAACTTTTTAATTTTACGACTTCGTTTATTCAAATGCCAGCGGATTTCACATTATGCTATTTGCACAAAAATTGGGCTATGCTTAGTGATCTATGGTTAATTTCATTGAAAGGCTTGTCAGAGAGCTAAGCTGAATTATTCAAGTTACTTTTGAATAATAACAGAGAAATGCGCTTATGGGATTAGTTTTCCCATCTGTTTCGCATGTTGAAGATGTTTTTTGTTTCCAGATTGCTAATCTGTGCTGCTCGGGATTGATAGCTCGAACGACCAGCTCGGCGAATTTCGATCAGCCAAGATTTCGATGTCTACTCTCGTTTGAGAATGTGAACGAAATCGCTCAGTAAGTTCACCTCCTTGATTTTTTGAGCGGTTCTTGTGGTAGCCTTGTCGTCTTTCCGTGTTGGTTGGTGAACTAGGTCCTTCACTGCTCTTGTTGGTCAGCTATCTGCTCACTTCGCTTTCCCAGTTTATCTCTCACTGGTTGCTCGGTTTAGCAACGAAATGGGTTGGGAATGTTTGGAAGAATGGGGTTCCAACTTTTTTCTCCATAGAAACTGCTCTGGCAGCCATGCTCTATTATATAGTACCATGAAATTAAAGTTTGCTTTATCCTAACTCTTGTAGCCCTTTGATAGATTTTGGAGGTTGCTTCACTAGTAGGCTCAAATCGCTTCGCAGTTGAAAGCCTTTATGGGCTATGTGTGCTTTCCTGGATGAGCTAGGACTGCAGTTCTCTCCTAGTAGAGTATGCTGAATGGTGACGATTACTTTAAGATTATGCACAGTAACATAAAATAGCGATGCGGAACGATCGTTTCTCTCCTGCAGAAATAGTCGGTGGTTCCTTGCAGACCTATTCAAAGTTCCAGACGGCTGATTTTTGTTGGTTCGTATTTTATTTCGTATGTCTGAGATTGCCTAATTGTTAAGGATGAGGATGCTCCTGTTACTATGATTAATTTGCTGACGCACGTGTTGAAATCTCCAAATCTGTGATTTATCCTCTCTCATCTATCTTATCTATTACGCCTAATTTTCTAATATGCGTTGTTTCCTGCCTCATGGCATATATTTATTATTACATGACGCTGTCATGTTCAAAAACAAACGATTATATCAACGCGTAAAAAATGCCCTAGAATTACGTCAACTGCCACACTAAATAAACAAATCCTTGAAGCCCGTGAGATTGACAGGAATAGGTTGACGTTTACTCAGTTTGAGATAATCTGGAGTAACTCTAACAGTGAAGAAATGGGCTCTGCAACTTGGCTTAGCTCTTGGGATTACTAAGCTTAGCTCTCGGGATTACTATTTTACGACCACCTCCTCTGGTAATAGAGTTTTTAATATTTATGAAAGCATCAAAATCAAAAAGGGATATAGGACAACAAAGTAGCTAATGCCATTTCGCATGCCGTTTGAGTAATGGATGGCAGGCTTACTCATCCAGTGATTGTGGTAACACAGCACGAATTTTTGAAAAATCATCGGTCTTGTGCCTGAAATTTTGCCCAGCATTCGGGTAGAACTGGGTTAATGCTGGGCGGAAAACACTTCCTCAGAATGGGATGTGATCATTGTGCCAGTTTATTCTAACATAATTCTCAATAAAAATGCGAATTCGATGCATAATTAGTGCCAAGACCTGAATGATCGCTTGGCTTACGAGGGTGTCGCTTCTCTAGACAGCGCACAATGCATCCTAGTTAATCGCACGAGCCTCCGGACTTGGGAATGGTTGTGTAAAGGAACAGAAGTTAGAATTTCCTTCAAAGGAACATCTTGCATTCAGGAGGGCAAGCAAGTGAAGAGTAAAATATAAAAAATTCATGGGAAGGAATAGTGGGGGAAGACAGTGAACAGTAAGGTTCGTTGCTTAAGGAGGAATGAATATCTCTCGATTATTTGGTGTGGTAGGCTACATTAACCGTACCGGGTTGCTTTTTTGAGCTATTCATTGTTGCTCGTCAAAGAAGTTGGTTAGTGGGATGTAATAGTTTCTTTTTGGGCTGCATTGCCTTTCGCTGGTCAGCCTAGAGGAAGATGTCACGTGCTCTCGAAAAAAAAAGTTCACAAAGTTCCGAGGCTACGCAAAACAAAAATTGGCTATGAATGGACAGCCGTGTATCCATCCTTGACAATTTTGTGTCCACCCTGCCTCATTTTTTGTTGCCATCGTTTATACGTATCCCTTAATCAATCATAGTCATTAAAAATTCTGCGTTTCCTTCCCTTATTTTGCATTCGGGTTAACTATTGTTATATTTTTGTTTTACTTCTCGTTACATTGCATTCATGCAAGTGTCGTTTTATCGTTGCGTTCTGAGTTGTCTTGTTTTGCTTTTCTGCACGCGTGTAACCGCGTGTAAATAAATACTAAATACTAAATTCCATATGCGGTCCTTTTCGAAAAGATGAATAGCATGCGCGTGCGGTTTCTTGGCGTCGCGGCTGCAGAATCGCTGTGGGGCCTACTCTACCCTCTCTCTTGGAGCATGCTCTTTCCGCTTCCCTCGTTCAGGCCCCACCGCGATGGTGCAGTCGCGCACTCCGTCTGTTTTTTTTTTTGAGAAGGACTGTACGGTTTGTGAACATGCTGTCAAGAATTTTAAAATCTTTGCGCTGTAATCTCCTTCCGCATAGCTACCAAAAGATCCTGAGGCAAGGGCTCCTCTTACAAAGTAGTACTCGTGCAGTATCAGTTGTGCTGCAGTCTATAATCTGGAAAATACAGTTGATGGTATGCATGGGATCCAGTAAAAACTAACTTTATTAACTAACTAAAATGACTTCATAATTTAATTATTTTTTAATTAATTATCATTTGTTTTTCAACTTATTAATTGATTTAATAATTAATTAATTTATTACACTCAATTGTGCATCCTACAGGAAAAAAATGAATTGACGAACACTTCTGAGGAGAAGGCTCCATAGTGACTGATAAGTCCATTTTTAGATGGTGGCTCAGTCCATGACGGGGAAACAGGCCATTCTCCCTCTACGGCAGGCAAAAAAGTCCCCTACCGAGATCTTTTTCCCTTATCCAGAACTCATTTATCATTAAAAACTGTTTTTATAAATAATAACTTTATCTCTCTAATTATTAATCTAGAATCTGACTCAAATGTCCAAATGTTTGGAAAAGAAGAAGTCCCGAATCTTTTCTTGTTAGGCCTCGACGACTGACTTGCTTGCTTTTTCGTAGTCTGAGTTCTGGATTTGCTTGGAATCGAATTTCTGTACTCAAATACACACATCTGATGCATGATTCGGTCGTAAGTGTAGCTGCTGGAAGGATTCATTCAAGGAAGCTGGACTCAACGTACATAAACATATCAGCAGACGTATCAGTCCCTTTTTCTTGTTAAAAAAAGTTTCTTTCCAAATGGATAGGAAACAAAAGCATTAACGAAACGTTGATATCATTCTTGTCATAGTATTATAGGAATGAAAAGGCATATTCATTATTCTTCTGTTCGGTCGACTGCGTCTCAATTGATGAATGCTATGATGACCTGATTTCTTCTGTGGAAGTGCCCTATGCTAGTTCCTTGTTTTGATTTCCTTGTGTGATTCATCTCATCAGTTATATCACTCTCTGAACTCGGATGATTTAATTATTTTTGATTGCATCCATTTCCTTTCGATGAAATTTGTTCTAAATTTAGCAAATATAATACTTTGCCTTATGACGAATTTGATGTATGGCTAGGAAAAGGACGGGGCACAAGGACTATAAGAAGAACAACGGGGTACGGGTGTTTTTAGGTTGTTGGTTGGGAGAACTACACGTGATTTGAATTGGACAGATCTGGTAACTGTAAACCACCTGCAGCACGGGCGCTCGCTTATCACACACTACGTCATGTCCTGCTTAGTACATCGGAAATGAATAATAGGAGGTGTTTTTATGTATTTGGAAGCAGTTTTTTTTTATTATGGGTGAAGGAGTTTGTTCTAATTAGGAAAACAGCAAAAATACGTAAATATTTTGGCGTTCATGAGAAAGTCCGTAGGTGCCAGGTTACTTCCGAGGTGAATAATATGAGACAAGCGATTGGACTTTCATGTTGTACGGATGCGAACGTGCGGTTATGGACTAATCCACGTGCAAAAAATATGCTTTGAAACTCCTGGAAATGTACCCTTGTTTGATTTTTTGTAAAGGGTAACAACGCTATGCTTTGTAATGAAATTTTAAAGGTATTCGAATAAAAATTCAGTCCTCTCAGGAATATCCCTATTCGAGTGGTTGCATTCATATGTTTTCTGCAGACTTTTGGTTGTTATTCTTCCTTTGCCTGAAGTCCGTCTAAGGGTAGGAACGAAACGAACAATTTTTATTTTTCAAGTCTTTCTCCTCCATTCTATTTTTACATATATTAGTTATCTATTTTTTGACGCCAAATCTCTCCTCATTTGTTGAGAATACCTTGATACTTCGAAAGATAGCGGCTACAATGTAGAGTAAATCGAATTAGTTCAGTGAATGTAATCTTAGTAGTGCTCTTCGTTCTTTTAATTCGGTATTGTTGTCGGGTGCTGCTGTTCTGCAATTCGTTCACATTAGATTATCCTCAGATCATCAGGAAGAACCAAAGTTTGTGGAATTAGCCCACTGAAAGAAAATAGTCCATGCAAAAGCCATATTTTCCACAGAGGAACACTTCACCATATCTTGCACTGCTTTCTTCTTTGGGATGGAGTTGCAGCAGTGTGTATTCTCTTGAAACACTTCTATAAAACTAAAAACACCTTGGACAACCTTCTTGAAGTCTTAGAATAGGAAAGCTGGAATTGAATGCTTCTCCTTTTTGGAGTATAGCTACCCAATTCTCTATCGACGAGAAAAATTTCCTGGAAATAGATCCCAGGTCAATTCTCTAAAAGTAACCGTTTTACTTTACGTATTCCTGTCGTAATTGCATGGGACCATGCGGCTGATGTACTCTTGAAAGGCGCCCTGGTCTCACGCGCCATACACCCAAAGTGCTCGCGGTCGTCCAGGAGTGCACCATCCGCATAGTTCCACGCAACTATGACAGGAATACTCGAACTAGAACGGCTACTTTTGGAGAATTGACCTAGGATCTATTTCCGGGAGATTCTCTCGTCGATGGAGAGTAGGGGAGCTATATTCTAGAAAGGAGGAGCACTCAATTCCAGCGTTCCTATTTTAAGGCTCCAAGAAGTTTGTCTAAGATGTTCGTGGTGTTATAGAAGTGTTCCAAGAGAATACACTTTGTTATGCCTCCATTTCAAAGAAGAAGGCAGTGCAAGTTATGGTGAAGTGTTTCTTTGTGGAAAATATGGCTTTTGCATGAGTTTTTTTCTTCCAATGCACATGAAATGTGATTCAGTTTACCTCTTAAAAAAACGCCACTCTTCACCCTTTTTTGCAACGAGGGCAATTTATACCAGATGCGTGCGACTGATGCGTGTGCGATTATATGATGAAGAGTAGGGTCTGTCGCATCGCAGTCGCACGCGCTTACGCAGCTCACACGCACGCGTTTACTGCCTTGCGCTCTTTTCAGCGAGGATTTTCATGCTGCGTTGACCGGTCTTCATAGAAAGTCTTTTGCAATTGGATGCATGCGTCTAAAAAAGTATAATTTATCCTTTTATCAATCTGGACTCGTTTCTTGTACTGAGGTGGTTTTCCTTACCCACTATTCATCACTAGGAAGATTCCACAAGTTCCCCTCTTTTCATTCGCTCTCCTGTTTTTCTTTCTTATCTCAGATTCGCCATGTTTTGCACACTCATGCTAGACACGATTCTGAGCTTATCCACGGAAAGGTAAATCCATGCTTATCGGGCTATCGTTGCCGATCCATCTTGGCATCTGCAGCGATTGGATCATCCCTTCAGATGGTCGTTATGGCTCGAAGCTGGATTTAGCTATTTAAGTGGTGATTACATCAAATGTTTGTTTGTGGAAGTAACAGTAATCAACATGTGCCATGAGTTTGCGTGGGGGAAAATCGGCTTGCATCGGAGAAGCGTCATCATCTCTGTTGCAGGTAGTACTAGTAGGGTGCTCGATGTGCAGTTTTCTGATCAGGATTAAATCAGACTAGTTCTTCGTTAGTTTGACTACGTTTCAATTGAGTCGTAATTACTTGGTCAGTGGAGAAAAAAACCTAAAAAAAGCTACTGAAATAGGAGCTGATATGTCTTGGCCCTGAGAAAGCTGCGAACGAAGCGCCTAAATTTATATCACTTTACTCATTATCTCCTTATTGTCGCTTATGCACTTTCTTTGCTGTTTTAATTCTCAATCACTTGCTGAGGTCTTGCACGTTATCTGCTAAAAATGATTCTCAGTAGCGTGATCAGTCACTGTTCTGCAGCCAATAGCTAGGTTTTTAAGCACTGAGACGATAGTGGCTTGGCAAAATGAGCTGCCACCCTGATGAATGTGCGGTAGGAACGTAGTCTGAACAGCGTAATTCGTCGAGTAGAAGCCCTAGCAGCATCTCTTTCCAGCTGCTGCCATCCTCCCCTCAGCTGTTGCCATGAGAACTAAAGCTCGAGCAGCAATTGAGGGGAGGATGGCAGCAACTGGAAGGTGATGCTGTCAGGGTTTCTTCTCTAGGTATTACCCTATTTGGGCTGCGATTGTGCTGCACAGTTATCAGGGTAGAAACTCGGCGGTCTATTCATAAGATACTATTGCTTCAAAAGCTAAACTAGTAAAGGACGTGATCCTGAGATGTGGGTAAGTACTGCCTCACTGCCAACGGTTTGGCTCACGTCCAAGATAAGATATGTAGATCAGTTTGAGTAAAATGAACCACTGGGTTGGGTGAATCATTGAGATTACCCAGGGTGAAAATGTTGACACCTATGTTAAAGAATGTTAAAGATGGGTAAATTCGAGAGATCACTTAGTTTATCGTGCTGGAATGCATTCGTTAGGTAACTGCTGCCCCCGTTGTTGCAGTGGGTTTACCTAGCAGATATTTAGTCCTCTTCTAATGCAAAACGACTCATCGGTGCCGCCCTCGGGTAATTACCAGTACCTCTGACTGAATTGCTTGGCCTTTGTGTCTAGGGCATGGGCATATGCAGACGTAGATGTTGATTATTCATGTATGTAGGTGGGTGAATTGGCTAGAGAAGGGCCAATGATCTTGTCTGGAATTGCACAGTAGGAAAAGCTTGAACCAATTTGCAGGACGTAAGATTATCGCATGTACTGCTATTCTGTGGCGTTTTGTTGATGTTTGTTTGTTGATAACTTAGGAATTATTAATGTTTCGACGTGGAATGCAATCAAAATTACGAATTATAGATCGCTAAGGATACCACTGACTGATTACCTGGATGGATGGAAGTAACCAGGTCGTTTGCGCCCTGCTAATGTGCTTCCCAGCGAGCAAATCCTGGAACTTTTCTCATCCCAAGGCATCTGCAGCTCGCTTTATATTATCCAGCCAATGATAATTTGTTGATTTGATCTCTTCAGTGCCTTGGTCATGTTATTGGGATGGGATTTTCTGTCCTTGTTATGTTCTAGAGATGAGGAATGAAGATGGGATCCAGCGATTTATGAGTTCGATCTTCTTATCCTTTGATACACAAGGGAGTGTTTTCTTGAGAGATTGCGTGTGCAGTGGTTGTCGTGCAAAAACCTGCAAACTGCAAGGAAAAAACACGAAGACAGCTAACATTGTGAAAAATTTATTACAGAAACAATGAATGAGATCATTACACACATCAGATCGTTATTTCCATAAGAAGTAGCTCTGTGAAGCTCTGGTAATTATCAACAGTGCAAGAAACAACACGATAATGGCTTGAGGCCATATTAGGATTGCAGTCGTGCACAGGAGGGGCTTTGACCTTGCACATGGACCTTTGTGGACGAGTTTTGGCTCGTCTCCAAAGTGCTATGTCTCTAATTTTGCAAGCCTAAAGCCGAAAATCTGGCACGAGTGCAACTGCGGCTATTTCTTGCTAAAAAAACAGTAAGCGGATGAGACCGCTGACTGGCTTAGCTTCAGACTTTATCTAAATTTCGCTGTCTGCTCAGCGAACTTCACTATAAATCCCCAGTGAGATCATTAACCGATAGCAAACAAGTTGTCTAGCCAATGGAACGACATGATAAATGTGGGTAAATCATCGACAAACAGTCAGCAACATGAGACAGTTTACCCGTTTACGAAAAAAGCTCTCACGTGTGAAAACACTGATAGTATGTACAACGTTGCAGTCGGTCAGTTGGCGTCGGCTAACGGACGTCGTCAGCTTGTCTTAAGTGTACGTACGTGCGTGCGTGCGTCAAACTAACTCCAGATGTGACGTATTCGGTGTCGTGATCTGGAGTGACGTCGCGTCGGCGTGGAGAAAATGTTCACGCATGACCGAAACGCGTCTGTGGAGAAGCAGGCGGCTCTGAAAATAGGGATAATTGAGAAAAAATCGAGTTCACTGGTAAAAACATTGTTTTTAGTAGATTTTAGCTGTAAATTCTTTCTTTGAAATAGATGTTCAGTGGGCGTGGATGGCGGTGACCCGTCTGCGGCCTCAGAAAGCACGCGGCGCAACCGCGGCGCTCACGATGGAATCATCGCCGCGGTGGTGAATCTTGGTTTTCTTGATAGTTGTTCATCACAGTTGATGATGACTAATGAGAAAACTAACTGACTATCAAGAAAACCCCGTAGTTTGGAGTTTGGAAAAGGTTCTTGCTCGAGAGGCGCGGTCGCGTCGCGTGTCACCACCATCGACGCCCACTGTAAGACCGAAATATATGGGAAAAGCGTCAAAGGCGTTCCAGGGGTGCACCTCCGAGTCCGCATCTATCACTGATATTACTCAAGGTAAACGTGTCAACACTACACAAATTTCATCCATGGACACTTACCACTCGCGCGCGTAGCGTCAGGCCGTTGTGGCTTCTTGAACTTGGAGGCAAAAGACCAAACACGACTCAAAAGGAGCGCTAACTTATCTTAGCATCTTATTGATTGTCTTAGATCAAAGGTGGACTGTCCCTCCTGGGAAAGCCCGGAAACAGCTGTTTTCTATACACTACATATCCTATCGGGCCTGACGCGCACGGGTGGTAAGTGTCCGATAATCCACAATTTTACCCATCATTAACACGGGTGTCAGGACATTAATCCTGGGTAATCTCAACAATTCATCCAGGCGCAGGATAAATGTGTTGACGCCATTTTTCAGGATGGGTAAACTTGGGGGTGTTGGCTTGTTTACCTCGGTAGTTTTGACGAGGCCCGAGTTTAATTGTGCTGCTACCTTTTCCGTACTTTTTTTGACCTCATTAAAAGTTTGAGGTCGAAATGACGTGGAAAAGAGGTCAGCACTTATTATTGCCATTATAGCGTGTTACAGTTATTATGTGATGGATATCAATCCATGAGTAAATCCTCAAATTATTCGCTCACATTGATGGTATCTGCGTCTACTTGTGCCTCCCCCTGAAAATATAACTTGGGGGTTTTTTAAAGTTATGCCCGCGGATTCCCTAGCAGATTTGCTCTCGCTGAGCTTGCGTAAATCCGCAGAGTTTCTATCCACTGCAACAAGCTACTGCGATGACGATAAATAGCCTAAATCAGCTTATATCCTACGTTGATGATTCAGTTCTATATGAGGAAGGCACAAAAAGCGTACACCTTAGCTAATTCGCGCTTAACTTGCTGGAATCTACAGTCGTCTCTGCAGAATCTACAGTGAAGGTAGAACATTGTAAACATATTGTAGCGACATAGCAGTGTATTAGCAATTGGTTGAACTTAGGAGGCGGTCACGATGTACGCGGCAACGCGACCGCGCCGCACACACCCTTCTCAAATCCTGGAACCAATGGGTCCTTCAAATCCGGCGAATTGAATGCCATCGGTGGCCATATCCTTGCAGTTTGTCGACTTCGATAGCATTCATCTGTCCCACCCGAGCTTAGGAAGCTTGCCTATTTCTACTCAGCGGTGTTCGAGCATCTGAAGGCTGCAGCCGCAACGCGTGCATGAATCGACCAATCATAGCTCAGCAGCGTACCTCTTGTCACTCAGCCGTTCCACTCACTGTTACTTCTATTTTCAATCACTTATTGTCTACCCCTCTGTTTCTATTTTCTATTATTTTCTCCGAAACGGCCACAAGGCTGGCCTTCCGCGATTGTTGCGTGGCAGTAGGTACGCTGCTGGGCTATAATTGGTCGATTCTGGTGCGCGTAGCGGCTGCAGCTTCCGAGGGTACGAGCAGCGCTGGGGAGAAATAGACAAGTTTTTCAAGTTAAGTTGGGATAGATGAACGCTATCGGAGCCCACAAACTGTAAGGAAATAGCCAGCGGTGTCACACGTCGAATTTCAAGGGCCGCATGGGCCGCGACGCGACCGCGCCGCACGCAGTCGCGTCGCGGCCGATATCTTTAACGCCTTCCTCTTTCTTCCGAAAGTGATAGTTAACGCCGGCGAAAAAGCAGTAAGAACTTTAAATGAAGAATTTTTTATATGTCTTTATGCTGCTAGTGCGGCTCTATTATGGAATCCTAAGGATTTCATGGTAAATGGCCATCTATTTAACCAGAATTTGCGAGATTTGAGCGTAATTTTGGCATGCAACGCGAAGCAAAAAAGGAGCAGATGTGCTAGTTGCTGCCAATCTTCTTGATCTAATAATTGCAGAAATTATTCGCACTCTGTAAAGCATACTTTTTTTTTTCTGAAATTTGATTTGCACGTATGGGTTTGAATCTTACTCAAAAACAAGGATTCCTCCAGAAAGACTACTGCTATTATTCCTTTTGCAAATGTTAAGTGACTGATACTCCCATGGAGCTATCATTTTTATTAGCCTATCATAATTTATCCTATCGGATTGTCCTGCAGCCACGGATGCGTTATCCCTGGAGTAAATCCGTCTGCAGGTCTGGCTGACAATCGCTGTATCATCGGCTCATGTCTTCAAGCAGCGTCGCGTTTATTTATCCCGTTGAATTCTCAGAAATTCGCCCCGACGGATTCAAGACTCATGCATGCGAACTCTGATGTCTTCGTCTGCAAACAGCGCTTCATGGTCCCCTACTGTGATCAACTTTAGTGGTCCTCATTTGCAAACAGCTAGAAATCTAGCTGTGATTAGCCGAGATTATCAGTGGATATTGGAATAATGTTTTTCATGGAGCAGGTGATCCGTGACCAAGAATTCAAACATGTAAAAAACGCTAACAACAAGTTACAGTGGGTAAAAAAGTTGATTACCCAATGTATAGTAACGCTGGCATGCACCAATTACCAGCTTTTGTTCTCTAACCCGTTTATACTTTCTTGGATTGATGCCCACGAGGTGCACTCTTGCAGCAGGTCAGAAAAAAACTTGCTTCTATGGAAGGAACTAAGTGCGTCACATGACTGAAGATCGAAAATCAAGCTTTTTAAGGATTATTAAAATACGGGCTCCTTCTTCCAATAACTTTCAAACTTGCAAATAAGCAAATTATACATATTGCCAAACATGTCATCGCTGAAGTTTTAATATTTCGAGTAAGTCAAAAAGGAATTTCCATTTAGATGCAGGAATTTAAATTTAAATTTGAATATATAAAAAAATTAGTCACACTACTACGGGTAACTTGTTCATCTCTTTGTTTGTTATCTCAAAATCGTCCAGTTACTCTACCTACAGATATGTAGCAATAAAAGGCTTTGAAACAGTAATCGAAGAAGAGGCATTTGAAATGAAAGTAAGAGAAGGAAAAGCAGTAGGACAAGTGGACCGGAACCAGATAGATATGCTTACTGTGCTACATACTGCTCATTGCTGAATGAAGGGAGACCATCAAGAAGATATTACGGAAGGGATTGCTTACCAGGAAGGATTTCGAAGTCAGTGGTGAAAATACTGGAAATAAGGCTAGGGTAAAAAGAAAGAAAGAGGAAGAAATTAGAAGAAACAGTTTAAAATTACCCTTATAGACCAGCTGAATGTCCTCATAACCAGTGAGATGTAAAATTGAGTCATACTACAATACCAGAGATTCAGGCAATATCAGGCAAGCGGGTTACTGATTATTCGAACTTAACCGATGTGTAACCCAGCATCTACCGTAATAGACGGGTAAAATGCAACTAGTTGGGGTCTAGTAACTTCCTGGACAATGCTAAGATAATCCACGACGGATAGCCGTGCAACAGGAATGCAGCCGGAAAAATATGATATATCAAGTAAGAAACCTAGCAGAGTCTCGGTCCGGTTCCCTCCCATCACTTGCTGCTAGAAGGAGGAAAGTATGAGCAGCAATTGAGGGGAGGATGGCAGCAGTTGGGAGCAGATGCCGTTAGGCCTTGTTCTAGACGTATTACACTGTTTGGGCTACGTTCCTGTTGCACATTTATTTGAGCTAAGACATGGGACCTAAAGCGCTTGTCATCCCTGGGAGAGGCTCAGTTATAAGCCTATTAATCCGTATTCTGAAGAGGGAACGAAATGGACCAATAGTTGACATTCCTCTGTAAGTTTTTTAGTGGTCATTTTAGAATAAAATGATTCTATAAGATCAATTATTTTGCTCCTTAATAACGTTCATGGGAAATTCTTCATGAAAACATTGAAGTAGATTTGTGCCGGAAGGGAGGGGGAGGGGGATAAACGATAAATGTGCGATACAATTCCTCCTATCTCCTCTTTTTTGCGAACTCACGCAGTTTTTCTGATATTTTTTTTTGTTCACTTGGCTGTCACACTAGGGAATGGCAGTCTGACAAAATATGATCTATCATCTCAAGGGTTTTCTTACTATTTTAATAACTCTCATTATTTATATCCATCGTTAAGCGAGTTTTCAATTATTTCTCGCCACCAGACAACCACATACCAACAGAAAATATTTTTCAACTTCCCCATCTGATCCCGCCAAGTCATTAATTTAACGCAAAAGAACGTACAACGACACCGTCACTCACGTGGTCGCGAACGTAAATCACGTAAGTGTTTTAATCAACGTTAAAAATATACATTGGTTTTTGAACGAGTGATTTTGGCCTAATATCGTGTTGTTTACATGTTGATATAACGTTGAAAATATCGTTTACGTAACGTTTACGTATACGTAACCGAAACTTTGACGTCAAATAATTTGATCCGAAATTTAGAGATCAAAAGTTGAGAGCGGTATTATGTGCTAAGACGCGCTCCAGTGCTAATACTCTGAACTACGGCTAATCTTGACGTAATTATGCTAGCAAGCAGGTTAACATGATAAACCCTGTCAATTTTTTTCGTATTCGCTGCGTAAAATCGTGAAAAAACCTGTTATTGTCCATGTGATGGATGGAATCCCTGGAACAACGTGATGTAAACTTGTTGAACAGGTGATAACTTGTCACCTGATGGGTTTTTTGGGCCCGTACCAAGGATATTCGACTGTGGAAGGAAAAACCGTGGGTATGTATCCGCTTCTAGTGGTGTTTATCCACACTGATATCCAATCTAGGTAATCCATCCAAGTGTCGATTCCTTGGCGCAAATGCTGTGCATTGACGAGAGATAACACGATTTTTTGATGCATCATACAGTGGATCTCTATCACTTGAAGGGTGTAGAGCGTTATACTTCGGAAGGGCGGTGCGATTGAGCTCTGCGATTGGTTAATTCACCCAGTCAGCCAATCACATAGCTCGTGCGCGCCGCTCATTCCAGGTACAACACCCTACCCTGTCAGGCGGGTATTAACCAGATAAATTTTTCCTGAAGTGGCGCGAGTGGATAAACATATCCGCGGATAAGTTTTTATTGGAAGACAAAGTATCAAAAGCACTTCAACGTTTCCATGAGAGTGTGTTTTTCCGACTGGATAAAGTATACTGGATATGGGCCTGGATGGATTACTGCTCTACAAGAAAACATGAATTGAAAATTTCTATTTGTTTATTTTTCGCTAGAATTCTGGGTGACTTAATTAGTGAAAATATCATCCGTAAAAATACTTCCTTCAACCCCCCCCCCCTTTATTCTTTACACTAAACTTCACTCTTATGCCTTAATTTTACGCCATTGTTTCCTTTGTCATCAAAAATAGAGAATCTATTTGCAACTGCCTATTTTTACAAGTACAAAGTGCGTCAACAGGAAGTCCGCAAAATTGCGTGCGTTTTGAAGTTTTAATGACCAGCGTGTGCATGTTTTACACTTCCGTGATCCGGTTTTTTTCCGTCACGTAGCCGTCCTTTTGTGTCATTAAATTAGTGTTTGTGATTGGTTGAACAACATAGGCTACCTTGTGGCGCATCTTCTGGACTCCCTTGGATTTTAGGCGACATTTCAAGGAAATCTTGCACGTATTTTTCAAAAAAAGTATTGGAATAAATAGGTTTTTCGAATCCATTTGGAAAATTTAGTTCTAGTCTGGATCATTGCTTCCGAAATGATGACTCTTTGCTGAGTTCTCAGTTCGCTATCAATTATGGAACCACGTGGATTGCAAACGATTCTTATCTATGATGATTAAGTGCTCACGTGGGTTCAGCGCCGAATTTCCAAGGGTATAAATCAAACAACGGACATTTCATGTTCGTTTTATGGTAGGGAACTTTTCTGTGGCACTATTGCCTTGGCAAAATTATCCAGAGGAGAGGTAGGATACAGAAATCCAGTCGAATGCCCTGACTTTTAGGGATTTTTGTGCAGCAGCTGTCGCTGCACTGTGAGGTTGGCAATAACTTTACTTCATCTGGTCACAAATGTCATCAAAATATAGTTTAACACATTCGTGACAATGTGCTCAACCGGTTGACACGCATGGTGCGACGCGCTGGATCACGTGCTCAACCGGTTGAGCACGAATTCTTGCTTAGGGACGCCCGTTCTCCTCGCAGTGCACCATTCCAAGTGTGTAGGGTCGCTAATGTGTTAACTATACCTAGTTCTGTCGAGAGTCAGCCATTTCTTGCGACGTATTTCATCGGGGTTGACGACCCGCTCTCCCTTGTATGTCCCCATTCAAGCAAGTTTCCCAGAATTTTCACATGGGTATTTGAATCTGACGAATGTAGTGTACGAGCAACATGCTAAAATTAGAGCCAATTGAAAGCAGATAGCTGAGAATTACGACACGCAACTTTGCACAATTTCAATTCCAATAGGTTAGCAGTCTTTGGTCGCTTAATCATGCTGAGTCTATTTTCGTTCTCCTGCGTTGCTTCCCACTATGTGTGTGCATCATACTCACAACATGGTCAGAAACGTTATCCAGAAAACAACCGCGATTCCCACACGGTTTCCAGATCTTAGGCTCATACCGAATCCCACTGGAGGAGGAAATAAAATGTGGAAAACACCCCACGTCTTTGACCACATTTTTTTTTTCTGGGTTTGATATTTGAGACGCTTCCAACGTCATTGGCGTCGTTGACGTTTTCAAGATAATGACAAAGTAAACCGGGCCGGTTTTGTTTTCCTGGTTTTTAATGGATTAGCTGCTCGGAGATGGAAAAACTCCCAGCAAGGATTTGCTTTAAGGATGGTTTTCTATTGCTGCTCTAAAATGTATTGAATCTTGGCGGATATTTTGTTGCAGACAAATGTTTGCAGTCGAAAAAGACAATGAGCGATTCAATTTGTGATCTAAGGGAGAATTTAAAATGCATGGATGTTTTTCCTGGATCTGCTGGGAGAGAGTGAAGTGAGGGAGGACCTGAATCCATCAAAGTTGTCGCTAGTTTCAGGCTGAGTTGGTTTTTGTTAGCTTGAGAGACTTGGAGGTGCAGTGTGTCTCAAAAATGATGGATATGGAAAATTTCTCGATAAATATGCAATTTCTACGCTAAGCAATAATTATGCGATATGTACCATTTTGTTTGTGCAGTTCTTCATTTTTTTCCGCCTTTTTTTTTCTCTAATACCTCTCCAGCTCTCATCGCTGGTGAAACGAGCTATAGCCGGTGATCATTAACAGCCAAATATCCTTGTTCAAGATCACAGGATGGGTTTCTGTGGATTTTTCCCAGAAAACGGAGTGGTTATCATGCTTATTAGCGCGCATTTGGCCAAAAATGGGTACAAGTAAATTACCTAAGAAGGATTTCCTGACCTATCCAAGAACTAATAACAGCAAAACCCGGCCACAATGTACTAGGCGAACGCCAATTTTACCTTATTTATTTATTCATTTATTTATTTTTCTTGCTTTCCTTTTCCCCTCACTGACGAGTGCAGAAAAGGCACATTCCGATGTTTAAAATATGTATAAGGGCAATGCACGAAACGAATTCTAGATATAATAAATAAAAATACTTTGATAATTTGTATGAGGTTGTCCCAAAAATAATGGCCGCAACCAAGAATATTTGAAACTTCATAACCCCACCAATTTAAGAGCTAGGTAGACAATTCCTGAATGACCAGGAAGCACAAGGCATGCGCCATTCACATCCTAGAACCACCTTGTCATTCCTTCGTTTCCGTGATTTTTACAGTTATGCACTTTGCGAAACTCAGCTTCAAAGCGGCCATTATTTATGGGACAACCTAATAAATATCATAGCAATGTCAGAACATTTTCTTTGATTATTTATTTATTTATTTATCTATTTGAATATTTGTTTACTCAGAAAATTTCCATTATAACCAGCAACCAACCTGCATTCCGCCCTCATATTCGGCTTTTCATGGCTAGTCAGCTCGTGACAGAATTCGCAAATTTTCTCGGCCACCTCCAGAATCGGGCCATTTTTCAGCAACGGACACTCGTCCTCCTGTAGCAGTTGAGCGATATTCGTCCGTACAGGTGACGTCAATAACAGTATCAGTACCGAATGATAGATGATGATAATACGCATGATATCTAGCGCCGCTAACGACCTGGGTTCAGCTTTCAACTTGACGCCTTTTATAGGCAGTACCACCGCCGGCCACGCCCCGCCCGCGTCGTCGTCGTCGCCTTCAATGGCGGTGTGCTGGCGTGTGAAAAATGTGACGATGATGATGATGTGCTGTTTAGAGGGTCTGGGTAGTATCCTTGAAAACACTCGCTCGCTGGAAGTGTGGGAGGATCTTGAGTGATCAGTGGGAATTTTCTAAATCCAGCTTAAATGCATGTTGTGTGGGGAACTCCCTCAACCTACCGAGGATGGCGAAGAAGACAAAGTAAGGAAATTTGGGATCGCTTGGACATTTCAGTCGTTTGAACACCAGCAACAACGAGCACATTCCCGAAGACTTCTTGAAACCACTGATGAAATGGTCCAAGACCCGGGGGAGGCAAGGAAATCACACTTCCGGTTTAGTTCAAAACCGGCGTGCGAAAATTTTTCAGCTGTTCTAGCTCTCAAAGTTCTAATAGTTCTTATTTCATCAACTAATGTCTCCCAAAACTGTCAGGATATGTATCCATTGACAAGTCCTTTCGCCTTCAATGGACCTGATCCCTTTAATCTCCAAACCCCATATCTATAGGTATTCTTTTTTTTTTACAAGGTAGTAGAGCAAATATGGCATCATTGTGATTTTCACAGGGGTTTATAAGATTTATTCCCCATTTTCCCCCTTTCAAGATCCTTTCGAGAAGATCCCCATTTTCCCCCTTTCAAACCTTGTGAAATGTTTTCCAACAGTTGGAGACAAACGTTTCAGAATTTATTCTTTCCTGGAATATTCGGAAAACTGCTCCATGTCTCGATGGTCTGCTAATTACAGGTAACGAATTTATTTATGTAGATTTTACGGGTCAGGGTTTCACCGTGGTAACTCTCTTCTGCTCTCCCTCTCTGTTCCTATCTTTGTCTCTGTCCGTTTCTCTTGTTCTTTCTCCCTCAGGGTATCTCTTCGAACAGAGCCGTGACCTCACCTGGGTAACTCTATCCTCCGTTCCCTCTCTTTCTCTCTTTGTCTCCGTCCGTTTTTCTTTTTCTTTCTCTCATAGTATCCCTTTACCCAGCAGCAAAACGTTGTAGGCTACTCAACTGATCCTCCACTCTTACCGTACCCCGATATCAACCCGTGGCGACCGGGTTTTCTTTTAGTCTTCTCCCTTTACTAGTGTATTTTGAAAGAAAAAATCAATTTCCCAGCTATCTAATTCTAGAATTGATCTTCATACGGCCTCAGCTCTGAGCCCGGATCCATATTACCCAAGGTAAACATGCCATCACCGTGCGAATTTACATATTGTAGCACGGACGTCAACGTTTTCACCATGGGTAATCTCAATGACGCAACCAGGCCCTGAGTTTCTTCAATCTAGGTTCCGTTTCCGGGACTGGGATTCATAAAACGATAACCAAGCAGACCAGCGATGGCTAGCCTGACTGGGTTTCGTATAGACTACGTAATGCTAGGAGACGCAGACCGCAAAGGTTGGTTTGCTAGCCCGGTTTTGCTTGTTTATGCTTTCGTGAATCCCAGCCCGGAAGGGTCAAGTTTTTCTCAACAATCCTCCTCCAGGTTGTTCGAAGTGTTTATTTATTTAGTCGTTACACCAATAGGTGTGCCATAATTGATAGGTGTACCCGAATAAAGTAACAAAGGGCATGACGGAGGAAAAAAAAATTGAAAAATCAGTCATAACATAAGCAACTAATCAATCAAGTAACTGCAATTTAAAGCTGAACCCAGAAGTTTCATGGCTTCATGGTGCTCTCTCATGCTTTTCAAAACGTCGCTTCGGCAATTTCCGCTTATGGTATCAACAATGATGGGCCTCTTATTGCTGGAATGAGTCCAGTTTCCTAGAAGACGATGCGTTTTCAGTCTTTGATCAAGAATTTATGCAAATTTCTTTCATAGCATAAGGCTGCAGCCTTGGTGGTCTTAGGTCCTATCGGATAATAAAAATGTGGCCTGGAGATCGGGAGAGCGAGTCTGTACATACATCACTCTATGTACAAAAAAAAAACAAAAAACTGTTGAAATGGGTGTCTTCTGGGTGAGTTTGAAAGCTCTGGAATGTTTGGGTTTTTTTGTGTGGAATTTTTACCCCCTAATAATTGAGAAAACCCCTTTGTTCCATATGCATGAAATATCCTTATTGCTTCCTCATACTGTTCTCCTCGGCTCAAGAATAGCCTGCAAACAATCAAAGGAAGCAAAACAGCAGCTGCAGCTGCAAGTCTCCTGTGACGTCGAATACGGCCTTAGGCCTGAGGCTGTACAGTCATCGTCAGAAACTGTCCAGGATCTCAACTGACAGACATGCAGAGATTTTATCCACGTGGTAATCCAGCTATCAGCATCCGCGGGAACGTCAGTCATCCACTGTCCCAGATTTGACGTCATCGCAGCAAACAATCAAAAGTTCATGTTCTGCGACAACGCCCCGATCAAACATCTGTTCAGTCACATGCTAGAAGGTTCAGTAAACTGGCTATATCGTCGCCGAGCATTTGCCGAATTCATCAGAGCGGTCATCTCGCTGAATCGCAGCTGTTTAGCCTCTTAGCAGGGAAAATTTGGATAAAGAAGATGTTTTCTGGATAGTTTTTCTGACGAATTTCACAGAATGCGAAGGTATCGAACATGAGATCTGTTTTCTGGATAATTTGAAAAATGCTATCTGAAATCCTAACATAGCGTCATTTTTTCCTGAAACTTGGTGGATCATCCCAGATTTTCAAGGTGTCTGGTCAGTTTTGCACCACAATTTCAAAAATTGATGGGAATAGGGGGATACAGATTGGTAAGCGCTAGAACTATTTGGTTTTAGCGCTTACAATTAAGAAAGGAGGCACCCGATCCAGCATTTCATCGCTAGGTTCCTCTGGTACCAATTTACCAACCCCTGATGGATGGATGGCTTGTGTCGTGACATTCACGGCTTCCAATAAACCCATTTCAAACATCCCGCCATACCATGCCTGAGTATTACATCGTTGACTTCTTTATTCTCAATTATTCTTGTTAATAAATGTTGTAAAAGAACCACCGGTGCAACAGCTTGGTTGGTCCAGGGAGGGATCGAACCATTGACCCTGTAAACGACAGCTCCCTAACTTCCTGGAGATTCCTGCCTCTACCCTGAACTCTTCCTTAATTACGTAAAATTACGAGCGAAACGTGGCAAGGCGATTTTTTTAATTTTTTATCTGCTTCCTGAACGTTCACTTCTCCTTTGATACCGTACCGCCACATAAAAAGTGTTACGAATCACCTCCTAATTATTTGCTATACATCGCGAAAGAATCTCTGGATTTTGAATGGGATATTAGGAATTTACCGTAATTTGCAGTGGGTGTGAGATTTTTCTCGAATTTTGAATAATTTCATCATTTCGCTGTGAATAGGGCATGCATTTCTGAGAGGTATTGCGTTTTTCAAAGATATGAACGTCAACATTAAAGGTCCAATGGGACAAATTTCAGTTGAAGATGTCAAGGATACATAGTGTAGATGAAGTGCTCAGCCCAATGGTCAGGTTAGGCATAAAACAACGAAGAAATCTGGGAATACAACAGTCCCCGCTGGAAAAGTCCTGGAAGGAAAAAAGAAAAAAGCTGGAAGAGTCCTGGAAGCGGGACAAGCAATAGAAAATGGATAGTCTGGGAGTTTTCTTTTAAAAAAATTTCTATGGATTCTGTTTTCATAGTGGAGTGCTCCATAAAAAAAAAACCACGAATTTGAATAATGAAGATTCTTTCATTGACACCTTGGAGTAGGAAATTTCACTCATCGCCCCTGACTAAATGGATTAGAATCCACGGAGTAACAGGAGACTCTAAATTGAGCCCACTTCTGGTGATATTATGTCGGTCTAATTCTTCCAAATTCACACGGAGAAAGGGGTGGAACAAAGCATTTCTTGAAAAAAAAAACCTATTCTTAATTCCAAATCTCTAGCGTAGAAAAAGTTTTCTTTGGCCCTTGAGTCACTAGTATGGGATTATCTGGCCACACCCGTGTTCAGGAAATAGTAAACAAGTGCAAATGTAACCGAGTAAACAACATGAGATGAACTGTTGGTATTATGTCATAGGATTGAATAGAAGACCACTGGAATGATTAATGTAACGCGAACTAGTTTTCCTAGTTTTTCCTCTATCAGGGGTTACCTAATCTTATTTTTCTTGACCTATGGTCTATTCGCCGTTCTTCTGTGAGAATGCAACAGTTCAGAGATTCTGTGATAAGTAGTCAAAAGTGCGAAAACTTGAGAAAATGGAATTGGGAAAGAATTGAAGGCGAATAAAAAGTAGAAGATTGATGGCCTGGTATTGGTGGCTAGTTGTTCGAATTGGAGAAAGATTCATTTGTCGCTTCGTGGATTTTGTAAGAAGAATGTTCATAGAGGTTGGAAGTTTATAGATTTATTATTTTTTTTATTTTTTTATTCATTTTCTGGTTTTACTTAACAAATGAATCCACAGAGCTTTCACTGAGAAGTGAGTATGCATTTAGGCAATTTTGCCAAGATTTAGGAAAGAGCCTTACAGCTTCTACGTGGTTCATGGTTTAGAAGCCCTGCTGACATTTATTCAGAACGAGTTTAGAAAAATCCCCCCTATCTTATCTCTATGATCGCTACTCATTTAATCTGGAATGAATAAGGATGCTCTATTCTCTGATGTTTGCTCGCAACGCGCCTTACTAGCTTTTTGGGCAGATGAGAAACAATACGTTGCATAGTAAGTTCGAATCTAATAGCACTTATTGCATACTTTTACATAGCAGATTCACTATGAATGAAATATGTGTATGCGCAGACAGCTAGAGTGACAAGTTGCGCGTACGACCGCATGTTTTGACCAGTTCCGTATTTGTTTTTGACCCTTCCTGACGCTGTAGTGAAATTAACAGATGCCGGTAACCTAAAAAATCTTGGAAGAGATTTAATGCAACACTCTTACTTTTTTGTACTACCTTTGCCGTTTCAAAATGTATTTTTTTAATAGTAGATAAGTAATTTTGCCCAAATTTCACCGTTATGGACTTATAGATAAAAACCTTTAACTTTAGCATATCTTTTTATTCATTACCCATGATTTTACCATCTTGAATTAGTTTAGTTTTATTTAATTATGACCACTCTCATATGCTTCCCCCCTACCTTACTGACGGGCACGGAGAAGGCATATTTTTGGTTTAATTCCGTATAATGTTAAGTGATAAACGGAACTGGCCTATTTCTAACCTCTCAACTTTTCTTATTGAAATTATTTTTCCTTTTTCTTTCAACCAACCTTCAACTTAATTCCTTGCTATACATAATATTCACATTGTTGCTCTTTGGTTGTTTCCTCATTTTTAATGAGTATTTTCGGAATAAAAGCGGCACATTGCCAAAAAAAAAAACGTGCGAGAAAGCTTCTGACTGTTTTCTTTCAAAAACAATATGTTGTTTTCGAGTAAATATGCACTAATTCACTTTAATTATTCCAATTTCCTCACTTCTTTGATTGAATCCTCTCTTGTTTTTCACGTGTTATACGCGTGGGTGCCAATGATCGTGCACAACGATCAAGGAACATGTTCGGAATTTTTTATTGCTATTCAGGAATAAATCATTTGATGAAACCTCACAAACAACGGTCACACTGGGAGTTTTTCAAATAGTCCAATGTGATCATTCGACAACACAGGCTTTCGCTGAAACAGGGCTCTTTTTCCAGCATTGCGCTATTTTTCCAGGCCGTCGAGACAACGGAAACAACACTTCTTGCTGCAATGATCTATTACACTGCACTTTCTGACAAAATGTTCGATTAAATTTTCCAAATGGTGAATCAGCTGGAGTTTCTTTATTGTCTAAGAATAGCGAGTATCGCCATTTGTCTGGCATCATTTCATCAGCTGCTGGAACATCGCAGGCTCTTGTTGGGTGCGGTTTTTTCATCGCCTCAGGCAGTTGTTGTGTGTGTGCGGTTGTAATATGTTTAACGAGCTGGCAGGCAGCCAGTTTCCACTTGCAAGTCTGCGGAAACGGCTGCGAAACGTGTTACGCACGTCATTCGCTACGTTTTTCGCTGTTCTTGCAGCCGAATCACAGACTACGTGGAGAAAGCTTCGCTGGTTCTGGAACCCAGGGGAAAAAGTGGTTGGAAACCCTCATATTCCAAAGCATTTCACAGTGTACAGGAAGTTTTCTCGTAATAATATGCGCAGTACTTTTTTGAGCGGAAGATCAAGAGGAGTAATAAGCTTGACGGGTTACAGATGCATAGTTTATTTATTTACTTTATTTATTTACTGAATACACTGAAGAAAATGGTTCGTCAAAAGATGGCATTTATAGTTACAGATAGTTTGGTTTCATTAATAATTAATTGTTTATCGTTTACTTTTATTAACAATCAATTATTTCTCTTTCATTAACAAGTAATTACTTATTTCAACGATTCATTAACAGTGGACGAAACAAAATGACCGTACTTTAACTAGGAGAGTAAAATCCAAATCCACAACTAAACTCTGGCTTAGGTAACTAACTAGTATTAAAACTTGTAACTGTACCGAAAGGAGTATTTTTCACCTTACATTTGCTTGATAGTTGTGGAAAAGTGTCGCTTATTAGAGGTTCGCGGGAAGGGCCAACACATCAGCCCGGTTAGCTCAGTCGGTAGAGCACCAGACTCTTAATCTGGCTGTCGCGGGTTCGAGCCCCGCATCGGGCTTAATTTTGCATTCTATAATTTGCATCGAATTTTAACATAAATATGCTCTTGTGTGGATTCTAGTGACCTAGTAATTTCTTTTAGAGCTTTGTTTCTTAAATAATGTTCACTGCATGGAAATTATTGGTACTTTTGGTAAAGATAATTTTCCGGAAATAGTTTTCCAAGGGAAGCTCTGAAAGCAATTTTTCAAGGAAGTCTCTGAAAAAGTTAGCAATTTTTCAAGGAAGTCTCTGAAAAAGTTAACTATATTTTCCTATAGAGACAGTAATCCTTATTAAATTCCGAGTGATTTCCCACTAATGCTGACGGAGGCGTTTAGAACTATAACACTAAAAACACATCGTCCTCATTCTGCTACTAGGCGTCGTTGTCCTGGTCAGGGGTTTTTTTTGGAAGCACAACACACTTGATTAGGTTTATCGACACCTTCTGGTCTATGCAACGCATCCAGGAATCATCCAGGTCCATTGAATGGTCCAGTGAGCGGAGTTCTCAGGAGTTGTGAGGCCACCGATTGAGGTTAATGATTAGGAAAAATTTTGCTGGCACCGTTCCTAAAACTTCTTGGAACTTCAGGAATGAATGACTCTCGTTTTCATTGTAGGTGTTGATTCCCACATTTCTTACTTTTCCCACATTTTCTTCTCATTGCCGGCCCTATCGTTGTCATTTCATGTAACATTTGACTGAAAGGATATGCCGATCACATCGTGTTCTTCCCGAAATTCGGCTGTTGTTTTGAATGGCATACTCCGCAAGTGGAACTATCGACTTCTGTTGCCAAACACATGATGTTGATGTATACACTTGATAACTGTCTGTGTAGCTGGTGTTCTTGCACACTTCCGAGCGCCTATAAATCATATGCTTTGAAACAAATTTGACATATAAAGTTACTGTGATAGTACCTATAATTAATTCACTGCTCTTGTTCTTCTGATCCACAGTCTTTTTGCCTGTTCAAGCTTGCCGAAGTCTCTGTGGGGTGCTATTCTGTCTTCACCATCTGTACGAAGGGTCACATTGTGGATTAGCATGATGTGTAAATAAAAACTAAATAGGAGTGGTAATAAAACGGGAAGAGGCATATTCCGAGCTTAGTTTCCGTATAAGGGTAGGTGCGAAACCGAACCTAAACTAACATAGTTTTACTTTATCCGTTCCCTAATAACCCTTTCCATCTATAATATAAATGAAAACCAAATAGTTTAATTAATGAACAAAATTATTATCAAATAAAAAATAGGTACTTGTGAGAGTACCAGGCTTTTTAGGCACCGCGTTCGAAGTAATTAGACAAAAAGAAGGTTAACCAGTAGGATTCCGTAGTAACTGAACGTCCACAAAAAGACACGCGATGAGAAACAATAGTTTATTTCAAACAAGCGAAACGAAACAATGAAATCAATAGTTCAACCGGAACAACAAGGATGAACGTAGACGAGGCTGCGGAGACGTGGATGAGGTTTTGGAGCCAGAAAACTCCTTAAAGACGCGGAGACCGAAAGGAAAGCCACTAAGGCGTCGACTCGCTAGACTTTGTCAATAAGGCTGCGAAAAGAATGTGCCACTCAGGCGGACTGGAATGTCGAAAACCAAGAAAACCAGAATCTCTTGCTCATCCGGGGTTCTCTTACATATGATTCGTGTTCCCGCGCATTTCTGACTTCCCGCCGTAAGGCGCCTTCTGTTGAGATTACGGTGGTGCTTGTTGATCCCTATGATCAACCTCCTGACTGGACATACTTAAATCAACAGGAAAAAGTCCTATAATAAGATGTCACCCTCACCCTCGCAATATTGCTGAGTCTAACGAAATAAATTAGTCATTTGTACTGCCAAGCTTTTGATTCATCTTCTGAATTCTCCAAATTTATTTGCATCAAATTATCACCTATTCATGTATCTAACGCAGTCTATGGGCAGTAAAAATTTCAATCAACGGCCCATAAGCGACGTATGGGTCTAAAACTAAGCGAGTAAATTTTCAAGTTTATGGGATAGATGTAATAGCAGCACAATGTCGACTTTGACGACAGTTGCCAGTAATCTTAATTTTCGATGGAAATAGTTGTTTTGAGTATTGTTTACTATATAACACGTTCACAACCATCCGCTCTCGGTATGATGTGCCATGGACACGGGTAGTGCCTTAAGCACTCGTTTTGACCCAACCGGTTTTGCACGAGATCCTAGGCCTCGCAGTACTCGCGAATGTGTTAATATTGTGTCTGCACAACTAGTTCCGTAATTCTCCTTTCGACGTATTTGAAGTTCTGAATCTAACGCAGTTGGACTATTTTTGGACGCATGTTTTTGGAGTGGCGCCTACGCCCATACTCACTTCCTTCCTGTACTTCGAACTGAATTCCAAGCGTTAGTCATTAGTGGTTCCGTCTACTGGGGTACCTAGAAAATAGCACAGAAAATGTAGCTGCTACATTAGTATGCATGCATGAACGAGAGATTTTCTGTACTTTCTGAAAATCAGGGCTTATATGGAGTTCTCATAGAACTTACTATGTGCTATGAAATCAGCATCAGTTGAAACTGACAATCCTGGAGAGGGGAGATTTTTCTCCTATAAAAATAAGGCAATTCACTGAGACTATGCTATAGATATACAATAATAATCAATACATAGTTGTTGTTTTAAAAGGTAGTAATGAGAATAAACGATCAAAAACAAACTGATACAAGACTTTTGTTTATTTTATAAAGTAATTTCAAAATTTTGGCTACCCATGTCTGGATTTATTAAACTGTTGATTTTCATTCTGTCCTAAATATAGTGACCAGGTGCTCAAAGAAGTGCTGTCACTTCCTGCTAACTTATTTCCACGTAGCTATTCGTAGATTTCTAGTATTCTACGCCGCATCCATAAATTTCAACATAAGAACGTGCACAACACAACTTTTGAGACACAGGCTCGATCCAGACACCTAAATTCTACGCGTAAGGAAACTCTTCTCCACGACAATTTATTACCATCCGTTTGTTTTCATCGACTGGAGAGGAGTATCTTGCTGTCTCGTCAATGTTTTCTCATGAATACTACAACAATGACGTAGTAGTATTTCACCAATTGAAGTTTCTCTGCCATGAGGAACCAGTACTTAGGTTCAAAAGGGAAAGCCGAGCGTTGTCAACATAGAACCTAATCCATGGAGGATATAATTCTGTGCTTCTGGGGCAGGGATTATGAAAACAGTGCTCATAACGCCTCATTATATTTACCCTGGTTGGGAATGCGATAGGATCTCGACTATGAAAAAATAACTAGAGACAATTAATATCAAACGAATGCGATGAAGGAGACCGAATACTTACACAACTTTAATTACAAAACTTCTATACGTTTGAATTTCTTCAACTGCCAAGTAATGATTGATCACGAGTGTGTCCATGAAAAATGCCAGCACATCAAGAGGGGAGGCTGAATTGCAGAAATATACTAAAATGATACTATATGACTTGATATAAAAATAAATACGGCAGCGAAGCAATGAAACACCGACGCCGCTTTGCACAAAGCAGACCACGGAAAGAAACAATTAGTTATCAGGAATATGAATACGACTGCGAGTATGGCATCCATGTCGTTCCATAGGCCTTATTTATTTACTTATTTGTTTATTCATTCATTAATTAATTAATAAACCAGCAAGGTGTGCCTGACCATGTAAAACGACAACACAACACAATAAAAAAAGCTCTACATACTGGAACTTGGAATACTAGGCTAGAATTCATGAATGCAAAACCAAGCGAAACCTGGATAGCATATTGCATAGTCTATGGGATAACCAATCGTTGGTTTGCATGGTTTGCGTTTCATGAATCTCAGCCCCGAATAAAAAACTAAGTGTTTTGGGCTCGGCTCGCTGAGCAAGCACTTTCGTATAGGAGATAGGAGACATGCACACGGAGCTGAAAATGAAAGCTGGCATATGATTGATCTTGACCTTCGTAAACAACAGAAAAACACCGTCAACTGTAAGAGATAAATTAGAGGCTAAGAATGTTGCAACAAGGTGATGACATAAATCCATTTTTACAGGATTACTATAGGTATACTGTAGATGCAATTTGCTTCCATAAAAAGCCATATTCCATGGAAGATGGCTATCCAATGTTTTCACAGTTTTACTGTAATTTTACAGAAAGGCGTCAACTAGTAAAACAGACATCATAATGGTCTCAACGCTGACAATTCCCTCAAAATCATGTTCGCTATCACGAGAGGAGGATGTTCACAAACAAAGTTTCAGATGCTTCAACTTACCCTAAACGAAATAAAACGCATTCAACCTTCGCTAATGTGGGATTATTCAAGACACTGCTGGAAAACTCCCTTTATTACTTGCGTCTCACCTCCTGCAGTGGGTCATATTGCCGCTAGTTTGACCGATTGATTTCTGGACACCCCTCACGTCCTTCGACCTCTTCTACCTCTTCCTTTCCACACTGCTCTTGTCCGTTGTTGCTCTTCTTTACCTATTTTGCCTCGTTTCAGCAGCAAATGGGTAGGGATAGCAGCACCTGAGAGAATCGCAGCAGTTTTATTGTGGACCTCTACTTTATGGTTTGTCCAAGCTTAGCTCCAATGCTGCATGAGGATCATTGCTTATTTCAGCTAAAGTTCACTGTTCTCGTTACACTCAGTTATGAGGGGGCGGATTTTTCTATTTTTAATTTTTCACAGCAACTCACCCGCGCCTTTTTTAATCATAATTTCCTGAATCCATCTGTGTTTAATAGAAGCTAATGCGATGTTGAATGAATTGGAATCCATTAGCTTTTACCATTGAAAATCTTCGGTTATTCATACGTTTACATAGAGTGATGTAGTGCAATTAAAGAATTACTGGAAATAACTTGCAATTCTTCCTCAGAATTTTCAAGGACAGCCTGGCGAAAAATTTGAGATGAATTAATATGTAGGTGGCGCAAAGTTCACTTCCGAGGAAGATTTGGACGGACCATAACTTGTCTGCTTATACTTGCTCAAATTGGTCCTTACGAGTATTCCATGTCATTCTGGATCACACAAAAATTACGTGATTGAAAAGTTTACCATCTGTAGTGAGCGACATAGTTAAGCAGTTGCCTATTCCTGTCCAGGAAGGACTTTGGTTGAGTGGCAGCACGCACGGAAATTTTTTGTGTTGTAGATTTCGCTGAATTTTGGGGTTTTCAGGAAAGACAGGGAAGATGAACTCATAGGCAGTGGTGATACAGCGTGAAACACGCCGGAAGACGGCAAATGAAGGCACCGTTTTCCATTCGTGCGAAGCGCGGACGAGTTTTAAGGTGAGGGCATACGCGCGTAACGCCACGAAGTTCTAAGGATGGTGCACATTTCATACACTACACTGTACACTATTCCAGACCCTACTAGATTACGCGTCGCATACCAAGTCAATAGCGTTAACTGGCGCGGCGGACACCAAAATGGCCATGCTCGCATCCGTGTCAACGGCAGTATCTCCGCAGGTAGGCGGTTATACTTTGTGTTCAACTTACCGTTGTGATTTGCTAGCAGCCGGCTACATTGTAAACGACATATCTCGAAGGCAAAGTTTTCCGTGAATTCTGTCTTCGAGTGTTCATTTGTACCTACTGAAACGAGAACGAACTAAATTAATGGACCAGAGACAGGCGGGTTTTGCCTAGGGCTTGCACTAATTTTGTATATAATATTTTGGAAGACAAGCAGAATCTTTCTCGAATTTCGGGTGAATTGGGCATGTTTCGCTCAAAGTTATGTGGACGGATCATTTCTAAACGGTATCACGTACACTTTTCTCGAGACTTCAAGTTCTGCTAAATATTGGGTAAATTGGTCAAGTTTAGTCGGAGAAAAGATGGCTTAGAACCATCAGAGCTTTGCATTTATGTGTATCGAATGAATAGATTTTGATTTTTTACCTGTTCTTCCCTGAGCCGATAACGTAAGCTTTTTCGGTCATCAACAAGCTTGCAGCTCGTCCCAGTTGTGCTTCTGCTGAGAAAAAAAAACTTGGAACTCGTGTTATTGGTCTTAATAGTTGGTCTTAATATCAACTTGATGTTGTTTCAATTTCCGGTGTGTTTGATTCTGGTTTATGCTAGGTCTCTTTGACTTTGTTACGGAAAATATGGGGGTTTTTCCTCTTCTCTGTTGCAACTGATGCGCTACCGCAAGAACTGTGTCAGGGATATTAAGCTCTTTTTGCAGATCTCATCACAAGATATTGGTGTATAGTATTTAAATATGCAGCAGAATTAATCGAGCTATGCAAAAAAACGGAATAAAAACACCTACCATGCGACTACAGTAGATGCTGAGTAGCAGCCGTCAGCACATCGCCCTGATTAGCGCACTCTGTCAGCACCGGGAAGGAAACAGAGCTGATCCATCCTCTCTTCAGTATGCTTGATTTTTGGTCAATGTCTAAAATTGGATATTAATCAGACGGAAGCGATTGAAGACTTGGTCTCTGGAATCTGGGGAAATCCGTTCATGATTAACGAGGTGAACACGCGACCCTTATGACCGTATGCTGATCAGAGCCGACCTGCTCCTTTCCTTTTTTCTTTCCATTTTCCTCTCTTTGTCATTCTACCCTTGAAGGAATTTCAGTTAGACCCTTCACAGTTTTACCGGATAGTTTGATGGCTTATCGGAGGACTGTGCTACCAGAAATTTATTTATTTATTTATTGTATAGACCATAAAACACTCGGCAACACCCGCAACACCCGCCGAGACTTCGCCAACCGTAAGACCAAGATGACAGCCCTCCGACGCCCAGACGGAACGATCACATCATCTAGAAGGGTAATGGAGAAGGTCATCTACGACTTCTACTCGGACCTCTTCGACAGCCATCTCCACCTCCCTCTATGCCATCTCAGAGAGGATGAATATGTCATCCCGTCGGTTCTCCCTTCCGAAGTCCGACATGCCATCAAGTCGGTGAAGAATCGTACAGCGCCCGGTCTCGACAGGATCCGACCCGAACATCTGAAGAATCTACCGACAGCTCTTGTGAACACACTTGCTAGACTCTTCACGCGGTTCCTGTCGGAATGCAAGGTACCTAGCCAATGGAAGACCAGCAGAACCGTGCTGCTGTACAAGAAGGGAGACCCGCAGGACATCACTACAGAGTAAAACTCATCTGTTTGTGTGTTTGTTGGTTATCGCTTATATCTCACGATCCAACCGACAAAACAACATGAAACCTATACCGTCGGACTCAGAATTGTGCCCCGCAGTGCAACGTCAGGGTCTTTTGCCGTTTTTCCAGAAATCGGTTTTATCGATTTTTGACCCCCTATCCCCATCACTGTAGAGTAAAACTCATCTGTTTGTGTGTTTGTTGGTTATCGCTTATATCTCACGATCCAACCGACACACACACATGAAACCTATACCGTTCGACTCAGAATTGTGCCCCGCAGTGGAAAAATTCATTGTCATCCGCGCAAAGCGCAGCTTCGCCGCGCTTCGCGTAGATAACAATAATTTTTTGCACTGCGGGGCACAATTCTGACCCGAATGGCATAGGTTTCATGTGCGAATGTCTATGAATCGTCTGCAATAGAAAAAAGCGAATGTTTGTTTATTGGTTATTCATTAACTAATTGGAGTATAAGTTGCTATCAGTGGTTAAACTATCAGAGTCCTGTCTGAAGTCAATTTAGCGTTTTCGTAAGGGTTAAATGCGAAGTTGAAGTTTCTATGCAGAAGCGATTACGAACACACAATTTGATTACATCCCTACAAGTGCTCCGACTCGCCTTTGGCGAGCCTCGCAACTGTCAGCTTCATCCGCTTTGTTGAAAATTATTGGCACATCAGTACCGAAGTCCCGCGAAGCGGGCAAGTGCGAGACTCGCCGGAGGCGAGTCGGAGCACTTGTTGGCAATTATCGCCCTATCTGCCTACTGTCCGTAGTCTACAAACTCTTCACGCGAGTGATCCTCAACAGGATTGAAAGAACACTAGACGAAGGACAGCCATGCGAGCAAGCAGAATTTCGGAAAGGATTCAGTACGATCGACCATATACACACCGTCACCAGGCTCATTGAAGTATCACGAGAGTACAAGATGCCTCTCTGTCTCACGTCCATCGATTTGAAGAAAGCCTTCGACACCGTTGAGACAGAAGCAGTCTTGGAAGCCCTGAGCAACCAGGGTGTACCGACTCAATACATCAGGATATTTCGTGAGCTCTGTAGCAACTTTACGACCAGAATCTCACCATTCTACGACGACATCACCATCGACGTCAGGAGAGGGGTTCGACAAGGCGACACTGTGTCGCCGAAACTATT
>JARK01001373.1:626349-661246 GCA_000688135.1 Ancylostoma ceylanicum
CGTATGCTGGCCGACTTCGACGACGCGTGTGGAAAGATCGGTCTCCAACTGAATCTAACGAAGACGATGTTCATGAGAAACGGATGAGTCCCGAATGCCCCACTCTCGCTCAACGGAACGACCATCTCCGAATGCTCCAGTATATCTAAGTCGGGAAGTCAACATGATGAACGACCTCGCTCCAGAGCTGGGCAGGAGGAAGCGAGCGGCTTGGGGAGCCTACAAGAGCATCGAGGACGTAGTGAAGAAGACGAAGAACATCAGGCTCCGTGCCCACCTCTTCAACACCACGGTTCTCCCTGCTTTGACTTACGCCTCGGAAACCTGGGCGTTACGTAAGCAGGATGAGAATGCGGTCAGCGTCATCGAACGCTCCATCGAGAGGGTGATGCTAGGAATGACCCGCCTCACGCAAGTGAGGGCGGGAATACGGAGTTCCACCCTTCGTCAACAGTCGAAGATCAGGGACGCTGCCGTGTACGCCAAGTGGAGTAAGATCAGGTGGGCCGGACACGTGATGCGCCTAAACGACCACCGTTGGACGAGAGCCGTCAGCGACTGGACTCCGCGGAACGTAAAGCGCACGACAGGAAGACCACCGACTCGATGGTCAGACTTCTTCACGAAGTCCTTCAAAGAACGATATGATGCTCTTCGTGTCTCTCGAACGGACAGAACGCATTGGACCACCCTGGCACGTGAGAGGGACAAATGGAAGGATTGCTGGCACCCGCTCGGTTTACCCGACGATCAACGGGAGTCAAGCAGATCAAGGTGATAAACCATAAAGGTGTGCCACTACAGCAACAGGAAGTTGAAGTAATATGGATCAGAGTAACCACAATCAAAAATGAAAAAAAGAACAATCAAACTGAACAGTGTAAACAATGGGTTAGTGCCAACTCTAAAACACACTCTAAAACATACAGCAGTAAAGGTAAAGGGTCTGTTTTAGTTTCCAGAAAAATTTGAACTGCATGGCAGAGCAAAAAAAATCTTCTGAATTTGGGGAGTTGAAAGACGTGCGGTTTATTTTGCCATGCTTGTCGGTAATGTTGATATGACGACTTTCCTGGATAGTCAGTGACTGTATTCTTTAGATGGTCATAGGAAAGCAATTTTATCTGATTATCAGTGCGAGATTAAGCATGCTATGTTAGATCCCATTTCAACCAGAAACGGTACAGATGCTACACAAGCAAGGCTGAATACCGTTGAGATAAATGTTTCTTTCATAGTCTCTTCGTTTTCAGCATGTCATTATAACGTCAGCACTAGTTTTGGCCTGATCTCCAAGATAGCTCTGAGCACCGAAGGTTACTGAATTTAAACCATTGCTGAAGTTCTTATGACATGCTGATATATGTAGACGAAGTACACGAAGTATGTTAAATTTCATTCTTTTTTTACTTTCTGACCAGCGAAATATTTTCGTAAATGCTTATGGATATGATTTTTTTCCTTTGCGTAAAGACGACATAGCCAGATCCGACCCAAACTGAAGACACAGGGGCGAAGGGATCCTAAAGTATTTGTTTATTTATTGTCTACATGACACAATTGACCCTTCCAGAGCAAGAATAAATGGAATTTCTGCATTTTTCTAGTTGAAATTAGGCGCGTATATGAGTCTATCTGAAAAACAAATATTACAATACTCGTGATGTTTTCGTTCAAAAATCAATGAAGTTGTGCAGAGTTGCGTTGTTTTTGTTCCACTGCTACAAATTAGTTGAAAAATAATGTGAGGCTAAGCAAAATCTATGGTAGGTACAGTCATCAATCCAACATCTGTCCAAGGGGGGATTGAATTCAGGGGTTCCAGTTTCTGCGCAAAGTTTAAGTGTTCTTTGTTAGCCAGAATTTTGTCGCGCAGCGCGTATATCGCCACGGCGTGGCCGATTGCGAAACTCTTGAATTCTACAGTTTAGTACGAAATCGGTCAGATAAGTTTCCAGGATCTATTCGGATTTTCAATACACTGCCACCCGACAAATTATGGAAATGGAATAAAATGAGCGCGATTTCTCACACCAAGTGTGCTTTTTTTCTCAAAAAAATACCGCGGGTATTGTAAAGTGGTAGGGAGGAAAGTGCTGGTACTGTAAAGGCGTAAGTGCTTGTATGAAGGACATAAAAATCATGGCTGACTCTTCTGGTGAAAAGAATGAGAATTCAAAGGCTTTGCAATCGCAACAATCACAATTTTTCCCGCAGAAGCGGTGGATACAGAGTGGGTCCATCTTTTGTACTGACAAGGGAAGTGCAAGAGGCCACGCGGGCAGATCGGAATGAAACCTATCTGGCTTGAATCCTTGCTTGACAAGGTCCTCCAGCATATATTTCATTTTTGTCCCGGGTGCTACAAAACAGATATTCCACCACACTGCTATATGGATTGCAGCACTCGTACGGCAGCGACAGGGTGGGCGAGTCGAGAGGATGCTGGACTGTTAGGTAGAGGATCGAGGGTTTGGATCCCGTCATGTGCATCCTTTCCGCATTAATGTTTTTTTCATTCTATGTTGTTGAAATTAAATTTAGAAGATTAGGACATGAAAACTATCATTATTGATGTACCAGCCAAGTATAACTACACTATATTAAACGTAGTCTACTAATCGTACACTTGTTCCTTTAGTCGCTATAAAATAGAAGATTTTCCATCCATCAAAACGAAACATTTTGCTGCGAGTGGGAATGAGTTTGAGTTATAATCCTGAAAAGTGATGATGTGACGAAAATTCCCAACTTGGTCTAATGGTGGTGGGTGTACCTATGTTCGGCTTGGTTCTGATTCGTGATTGTACTCTGCAACTCAGAATCTTGTCAATAAGGATAGGTTTCATGTTCTGATCGTTCAAAGTTAATTTCAACAACAAAGAAGGAATAAAAAACAAAAAAAAAATGCAAAACGGATGCGCATAACGGGATCCGAACCCTCGACCCTCTGCCTAACAGTTCAGCACCTTCCCCCACTCGGCCATTTCTATTTTTTTTAGCACCCGGGACAGAAATGAAATAAATGCTCAAGAACCTTATCAAGCAAGATAAGTTTCATTCCGGTCTGCTAGCCTGGCCTCTTGCACTTCCCTTGTGAGAGTTTTCGAGTTAGTAAGCTGGTGAGAAAATTGAAACTTGAAGAGTGGGACGGGACGTTCGGTGGTCTGGTACACAGATGAAAAACTGTGAGCCACTTTGGGGTTTCCGAAGATGACGGTTATGTCGAAACGTGTGGCAAAATAAGAATTAATTATACCCACAAACAACCTGGTCAGGCTCATCACAATATAAAACTCGTATCACGGAATGCTCAGGTTCAAAGAAGAAAGAACGTGAAGATAGATCACAACAGTGTCGGTGTCGGTGGAGGATCATGGACTGATACGCGGCCATTTGCAATCAATATCAAGCATGCTTGGTGGAGCACAACCGCACCATTTACCTCAGTCCGTGAATGCACCAGTACCGACTCCATTCTGAATGTCGCGTAGCTCTTGTTTATTTATTCTTCATGCTCTTCTAAGAGCAAGAATTGTGATATGATACGATTTTGGAGTTGCTAAACAGAACTTTGAATTTTTTCTCAGTATCCAAGCATTTTCTCTTCTCTTGTGATAAGTTTCTATAAATTTCATTATGCTGGTCGCTACCGTCATCTGGCGGCTTCTTGCCATATTCTAGTCAGAGATCGCCATCACTGATGATCTCAAGAGATTATTCTACTATATTCCGAGTGATATCAGAGACTTTTCCTAATTCAAAGTCATCTCAGCGAGTGACTCGTCGCATCCGGTACGCCTACTAGAATTCTCCTCCAGTGTGGTAGAGAAGCAGAGTCTCGGAGTCTGGTTATCTGATTCAGTGCTTTCCTAATGGGTTTGCTGCTTAATTATTCAATTACAGAGGTACTCGCAAATGAGGTAATTAAGATGAGAAAAGTACAAAATTATGAACAACTTTGAAATGTTCCCACATGATCGGATTGTAATGAATTCCTCCGTGAATCTTCATTGAATTTCCTGCAACTTCCTGCGTGAATTAATCTGCTGCTTCAACGACAAATTTAGCTGTTGGCTTAGAAAGGTTTTCCTGGAATGGAATCATAATGCGGAGATCGGACAGGATAATTTGTGTAGCCGTCATATGAAGTGACATCAACCCCCTTCCCTGAGTCATCCATGAGGATATCAGCTCTAGATTCATGTGGTGGAGAAATGTGTAGAAATGTTGTCTCTTGAAGATCACGGCGTGCGACTACAATGCAGTTGAATCAAATGATCCCAATGACCCCCAAAAATCGAGTTCAAAAGGCTCCTTATTTTCCAAACCTGAGATAACTTAAATTTTTTTCTATATAATCGTGGATATCTCAGAATTTCATGCATAGAATGGGTTCTAGACCCGCCTAATCCTAAGACTTTACCCAGAATTTGCACGGAAGAACAGATTTTCTATACCCACGGATCCGCAGAACCTTTATTTACCGATGTTTTTTCTTTCGAGGCTAATGCTTACATGACATTTACGCTCCCCGCAAACAATTTAATGCGATATTTCTAAGATTACGACTCAATCGTATTTGCTCAGAAAGTGAGGCTCAAAACTTTCGCTGCAAGAATCCCGCACAGGATGAGAAGCCGCGTCAGAATACTGTAAATCGGAAAGATTTACAGTATTTTGACGAAGATGCTCACACTTTGGGAAAGATGACGGGAACAAGAAAAATATTAGGTTTTCGCGCACTTTTCCTGTCGCCTTGTGGTCTTCCTTCCATATTGTGGCTCGGCCAGAACGTCGAGAGCAGAGATGCTGACATAGTGTTATATTCTCATCAAAGTAGACTGCCTCAGAATTAGTTGGTTCTCCATGGCTATGCACAACTTAAGGAAGTCCTGCTTGCATGCGTTTTACGCCGGGTTTCGCAATTATGCAAATGATGCAAGTGATCAATGTAGTAGAGATGAAGACCTGGGGTGAACAGCGGTAATGTGAGAAGCGATAGGAGCTCAATAGGTATCGCTAAAACAAAATGGATTCACTTTTGGGTAAGTTGCGCACGTACTCCGTGTCGTGGTGAAACCGCTCTCATCGAACCTTCTACGGGACATCTGTGAATTGAGGTTGAAAAAACGAGCACATATGCTTTCAAAGTTCCAAGTTCAAAATTCTGTTGAAAAATCTCGTGGGTTATTGCAGTATTCTTTCGTATCGAAGCCTCATCTCGTAATTTTAATGTGTGCACAGAATTGAGACTCCAATATTACACCGGCTTCATTCGGCAAGCTTTCGGCGTTATAACGCTAATTCCAAGCCTTTAGAAAAAAATAAAACATAGTGCGACTGATGGGAGGATATGGATACTGTACTAGTAAAGGGCAATTTATACTGGATGCGTGCGGCTGACGCGCGTGCGTCTATATGATGAAGAATAGGGAATAGTCGCATCGCAGTCGCAGCTCAGTCGCACGCGTTCACGGCCTTGCGATGACTGCGCTTTCTTTTCATTGAGAATTTCGTGCCGCGTTGACCGCTATTCATCGAAAATCTGTCGTAAATGGATGCGTGCGCCTGATAGTCGCATCTGGTCTAAATTGCCCTTAAGAGAGCGCCTCACCCACCGGCCGCTCGAAAGCAGTGAAACAGTAGGATCAGTGATCTTACGAGATCAACTTCACTGTTTCTAGTTGCTCTTCTTTGTTGTCCATCACTGGTGATCTTCTCTTTACCTTCACCGCTTCCATCATCTTCCTTTCCAGTTGGTTCATTACATAATACATTCGCGACAATGCAGGTTTCGCGTTCCTCAACCAAAATGAATTGGTGCCTAATTTTTGCACACAGGGTATTGTCAAAGGCATATTTGATACGCTGATAACGAGTTTCGCTCGCTGAAGCTTTGAAGTTTATTTCGCTCGCTGAAGCTTTAAAGTTTATTTCGCTCGCCGAAGCTTCTAAGCCGCGCCACTGTGTCCGTGCTGTAGAAACTGTATTAAAAGTGTGTCTACAGTAACCACTTAAGAATCTGTTCCGGTCAGAGGGGATCTTTTTTCCGCGTTCAGCATATCAAATAACCCTACTGTGCAAAGTTTCACTAGACTAGCGCCCCTACGGGACGCTAGAAAGTGGGGTGGGGCAGCCACTCGAAGTATGTGCAAACATATTCACACTTTTGAAGTCCTCAAAAAATTAGGAAACAGGCGAAAACCATTAACTGTGTCCGAATACAAAACCCCACCTATGGAATGCCTTGAAATTATTTAAAAAAAATGAAAATATTAATATTCTGGAACCCCAGCTAACGCCGGGCTTTCAATCTTGGTGGTAACCCTAGTCCAAAATTCTTCATCCCATAAGTCATGTAAATTTACTCTCCGGTGTAATGATATTTCCTTCTGTTCTTAATTAAAGCACTCCTTCATCCGTATCTGGACGTTTCCCACACTGTTGAGCAGGAACACTCTCGTACTCCTGCGACAAACCGGCTCACTTTTTTTAGGCTATTGAGCTCCGGTGCACTCTTCATACCCGAGCATTTCCCACAATGCTGAGCGCTGATTCATTTTTCTCTATCGGTGAAGCTACATCTTTGGGGTTTCCACAATAATGGTGCCAAGACATCATTTTGTATCGGTGGACTCATATCCTTGGCGTTCTTCACACTACTGCCTGCCAGCACAACCCTCCTCCATTGGTGATCTCGTATCTCGGTGTTTTCTGAAGTACTAGGCGTTGGCGCACCCTCCTCACCCTGGGACCCATACGCTGCCATTTTCAACACTAATGAGACCCTGCACGCCATCGGTGCACCGGCACCCTTTGTAGATTTTCAGGGCAATAAATGAAAGTTAGGGAGTGTTCACAAAGGGTGGTGCCTCTAGTCAGCGGCCGGGTGTTGCAGATCCCCTCTCGCGGCCATCTACATCGTGGGGCTGACGTGGATCGTGCGTAGGCCGCTCATCATCGACATGAACGAGCATCTGGGGGACGAAACAGCACAGCACCGTCGCGATCAGGCATCTGTGGATAGGGTACATGTGGACCGCACAGCACCGCCGCGATCGGGCATTTGTGGGCCGCGCGATGCCGTCGTGAACTGCATAGCAGCGCATACTGATAATCCTGCTCCGTACACTATGCAGCCTGAAAACTGGTAAACACTAGGCCGCGGGACTGCCAGCGCAGGACGCAGGTCCCGCCATGAAATCCTGAAAGCATTGTCTAATTCTCTTGCTTTCGCCATTGGCGACTGTATCCATCGTTATCATGAGCAACGGAACCAGCGAAAGGTGGGTCCCAACGTGACTTCCACTACATCTATGCCCTTATGATGAAACATCGGCTGACCATCTCGTCAGTTTCGTCTCATCCGCCAACATTCTCTACGGGCTGAGCCCATGATGAAAGGGAGCAATCACGTGCCGGCCTCCCCATGTCCGCGCTCTAGAAGAATTTGCTGCACTACCATGATTTATAAAGGAAAATCCCGCGGAAAATACATCTGCAGTATATGTATACAGCGTGCCTTCTTTATTCCTACACTGCATGCGTGACGGTACAGAGTGGATATCCTATTCGTGATCGGAGTGTGAAGTAACCATAGGCAAAATCTGAGGGAATTTCACTGAGGTTGAGGTGCTAAAACAGGGACGATCCACCAGTAGCTCGTATTGTCCGTTATGTGTCAAGGAGCTGTGAAGAATCGTGACCACGGGTTCTGGTGGGCGTTCCTGAGCTTGAACATCGGTGCGATGTCGGGAGAAGCTATTCTTGGGATATGAACGTGAACTGTAAAGTGCTCTGCGGTGCTCACTGAGGCGTTTGTAGCGGTCGCAGAGTTTCACCAACATACTTCTGTCCATATACCTGGTAGGTGATCCCTTGGATTATCTTGTTTGCAGCATGTGTAGGCTGGAGATAACTCCTCCTCGCCTGAAATCAAGCTAAATCTTTAGAAATTAGGATTTGTTAAGAGGTATCGATGTTGGTCATTCCTCACACACCATGACCAAGCTCCTGCGTCAGCACCCTTTTGCCAGGCAAATGGCTTGGAATAGAAAGTTGCCGGCATGGCTGGCAAGTTCGTTGGAGGAAACGGTTAAGCTCCAGCACTACTAGGCAAAATTTGGCCCTGCAGTATGCAGCCGCGTAGCAATAGCCCAACAAACGCTGTTCAATAGCTTGACCTCCATCCACCCTTATCCATTGTATTGGAGCTCCTCCAATGCTCAGCTTTACCTTTTTCCCATTATCAAAAAAGGGTTTTATGTTGTATATCGTACAGTAACGGAAGGTCCCTCTTAATAATTTGCATTTGCATAGCTGTTTTGAAGATGGGCACCATGCTAACTAGCGTTATCTGCGGATCAGGTTGGACGTCACGTAATTCTACTTCAAGGAAGGAGACTTTCCGAAACACGATTATGATCCTGTCAGCAAATAATTATGTGTGGATTGCTTCGGGAGGTAACGGAATACATTATGAATGCTGATTTATCCAAGCAGCAGCATCTCTTGAATTTGATCAGTGTTCAGCATCCAAACAGTCATTAGATCCGGCTGACTTCTTCTGCAGATCAGTGGATTTTGGGAGGGACAGAGTCTTCGTTTGTCATCGCGCGAGATGCTAATGTATCACAGTTAATACTTTTGTTGTAGTTTTTCTTCATATGTATGAGTTTTGTAGTTGCCTTAGGGGGTAATGAAGGTATGACTGCATTCGGTATTTGGGAAGTATCATGCATCATTGTGGAGGCGACCTTTCCTGCTAGTTGTCTTCACGAAAATGCTGAATACCCATAATTGAAAAGATGTAGGAAACTCAGTGGGTGTACTAACACCTGCTCTTCAAAAAGGAATAATCAAGCCTTTTCACGCTGATGGTACGTCGCACAAAGAACGGCAGTGTGAGGACAGTTGCATTCTTTGCAGAATGCAAAGAAAAATGCAGATGGGCACTAGTAAAATAGATATATCCTCTTCTACGACTTTGTTTTCTGTTAATTTGACAGGATACTCAGGAGGATAAATCATAAGTTTATCGTTGATTGTTTGCTTAAAGCCGTACACAAGATTGTTATGATCTCTATTTGACTGACGTTTCGGCGAGTTCGCCTTCTTCAGAGTCTGAAACGGTGATTCCGATTGCAATCTAGCCGGTCAAACGCCTGCACAAACCTACGGAAAAACATTCTAAACTCATTTTCGGCTACAGGGCCACGAGCAAACAGAGAATCCATACCTTAGCGATGATCTACAAGGTAGGGGCGTTGGATGCGACTGATGGATGATTGCCTAGGGCGCTTAAGTACCTAGGTCAAAACAATAGATTGAAGTAAGGCGAGAGCTCACGCATGATTTGGAGGCATTCGCCATTCCGATATGCTTCAGGAAGCTATTACCTTGAACATCACTTTTATCCCAATGGGAGACCACGAAGACGAGTACTTGCTCCGTCCTTTCTTCTATGAAACACATTTGACCTCCCTTTTTTCTCGACCGCATGCCCTGGTGTGGAAGTTTAGCTGCTTGCAGATTATATCAAGATTTACTGTTCCTACCAATCTCATGAAAAAGCGGGCACACGAACTTCAACTGCAACTTTCATATTAGGAGAATGATGATGTGGTGGCAAGATTGGGATCTGCCTGTAAATCTTTCTGAAACTGCCACGTTATCATAACGGTCTCGCTACTCGTTTCGTTCTGTTAGAGATCTTAGAATAATTGTATCCATTGCTTTGCCCAAAAACCCAGTCAAAGGAGTTGTTGTTCTGGTCTAGACTTGAGCCTACTCATTGTACAAAAGCAGCGACTAGGTTCCAGAGTTTAGAAACTGGTCAGCTCCCATTTTTTTATGAATTCCGATATTGGTATCAGCTAGGCTTACTACAGGCGGTACAACGGCCTACCTGTTTTTTCCTTGCGCGAAAAATCAGATGCCCATAGTGTGATCGTCTTTAACGTTTTTCTTTCCTTTAAAATTAGAAGCTTTGGGATGCAAGCATGTCGGTTTTCTATTTTGATGTTCTTGCAATCAAGGTGAAAATGAATACGTTTGAATACCTCTAATTTACCTACATTTCAGGAGATGTACTTTGAATATTTTCGCCTACACCTCGAAAGTAATCAGTTTTATGCAGTCGGGTTGTTGATTATCTGTGGGAAGACTGATTATTGGTCTCAATTCGTCATTATTATAGTGTCAGAAAATTTATGAAAAGGGAGAGGATGATATAGCACTATATGGCGACATGCGGAGAACGGTTCCATTGTAGAAGGATTGAGGAAAGACCTGAATTTTTTGAGTAAAATGCGGGGAAAATATCACCACTTTATCGGAAGATTTACTTCATCAGCACTTGCGTTGGATGCCATTGAATGAGGGAGGAACTGGTGCTACTTGACAGAGATATTTACTCGTTTATTTATTTATTTATACAATTGACGGTGTGCCAACAAATCAGACTAGGATATGACATCAATTCCGCTTCCATACACCAAAGACATTCACGTAGTCACAATGCTGGGCGGAGTAACAGTGTCCTCTAGCTACCGTGGATGAATGAGTCCCCTTGCAAGATCTTGGCCCCAAAGCTCGAGTGGGTCTTTTAGCCTTAGTGCATCCTGGGCTAGGCTGCCCCACTTAAAAGGCAAGAGAGTACAAATCTCGAATGAGCGGAGACAGTATCTCGAGTCTATCAGAACACATCCATCCATCAGAGAGGATTTTCCAGCATTGGCCAATGATGTATGTATATCCAGAATATTTCCGACCATCAAATCTTCCATTACGGTTCAGTTCTGGACCACTTTACCCGGTGTAATTTTGCAACTCCTGCAGGCTCCATAGACGTCCGCTTGAATTGACTTGACCTGAGATGGACCCCACTCTAGATCTTTTATTGAACAGAATCACTGGTCTTTCCACGTACGTATTTTTGCTCATTTTTCACTCTTTTTTTCTGTGACTTGATGTGCTGATTCTGAAAGCAAATGAAGGATCGATCTAGGTACCATCTTCCTGGACATTTTCACTCTTCTACCCCCTCCCCCCATTTTTTATCAATCAGTTTCTATATTCATGGACATCAATCATTCATAGTCGTCCAATACATATTTTACTACATTATTTATTGTAATTGCTGTTTACTATGTCGCTCTAGGTTTGTTCACCTTTAGAGTCGAATATAAATCAGCCAGCTTAATGTGGATGACGTCAGCGCTCATTCTTCCCCGTTACATTTCTTCTAAAGTTCACTATTTACCTGTAAAACTATAATTAGAGTGTCACAACGACATATTTATGTCAGCATTTTGTTTGTATGGAGCACTGAACTGACGTAAGATGTGAGTTCTTTGTTTCTAAATTATGTGAACTGTTGTTCGAGTAAGTAAAATACCACTTTCTACGTTTGGCGAGCTTTAAAGGCAGCACGCGCGAAAATTCTTGGCATTAAGATCTTAGCATATTTCAAAGGTATCGAGGGTGCTCAACACTTGAAAAGAGAACTTCTCGTTAGCGTTGAAAATGATGTTTTGAAAGTTCATAATCAGGTGGCGTTAAAAAGGTGTGGCCGAGTCTTGCGAGTTATGGGTGAAGGCCGATAGCAAAAAATGGATAAGGCAGTCTTACTTTCACAAGGCGGATCCTTGCAGAATCAGCTTCTTTTTCGAACCACAGCATATTCGCACCGCAGCATAAGAAATAACTATTGAAAAATTAGTGCCAATTAATGAACATGCCACTTTAAAATCAAAACATGTAATCTCCTAACAGAGAAGAAATGAGAGAAAGTCAAAATCTCGCCAGGGACTGACTCCAACACTAGTCAAACAGCTACAATTACTGATAGAAATCTAATGAGACATGTCTATGTCTGATGTGGAATATTTCTCAGCGCAGCTTGTGTGGCAAAAGTATTCCTAAACTCTCGGAATTTTCAGAACAACAATCTTGACGAGCAGTATAATTTCTATGATTAATAGAGATCACTTAGAAACCACTACTTATTTCATGAGCACATCTCTGGTGCCCTATGCGCAGGATACAAGCTGCTAAACAGAAAGTAGGAGACTGCCGTTGTGGAGTTGGCATGTTTGGCGATTTTTTTTCTTGTGTAACATGAGCTTCTGCAGCTGGGGAAGGTGGCACCCATACCGCGAAATTCCTCAGGATCCTTATTTTTTCGTTAGCGTTTTTCCCAACCAGTAGCGGGGTCGGCGTTGGTGATCCTTCAACGCCACTTTGTTCTGTCTAGCGCCTGGTGGGGGTGAATTCCTGCTTATTTATTTATTTTTATTTATTCGATACGCTGTAGTAAGGCAGACGTGAAAAACCTATTATACATGACAATATTTGGACAAAACATGACCATAAGATCTGAAATCTAGTACCTGAGTATGGGTTTATTCATTTTTCGCTTGAAAGAAGCCAAGGATCTGGTGAACGTAGTGGTCTTTTTTAAGCGTATATACGTCGAACCAGCTCTAACTGTGAAGAAATTAGCTCTGACCGCGGTTTTAGGTCGAGAGTAGGAAATTTTTGTTTCTCCACCACGAGTGATTGATTGTACTAAGGTGAAAAATAGTGAAACATTAGCTCCGGACATTCCATTCAATAGTTTATGCACCATACAAACATCAAAAATTTCTCGCCTTGACCTGTTTATGCAGCATCCTTGGAAACTGCGCCCAAAGCGTTCTGCAAAGACAACTGTGCAGTTGCAATGCCTAGTACAATCAGTGCTCTATTAGTCCTCTGGCTTTTACTCGTGCAACTGTAGTAGGTGCTACGCCTTCTATGTATAGCCCGTTGCATAATGTGCTCATTGGTGTGCTCGTGCTTTACAATCGTGCAAACACATTCTCAGAAAAAAAGTGTTTCTGACTGCATTTTAATGGTTTTTGTTAATAACGTCACTGTTCAAGGACGTTGTGGTGTGCTATTTTTAATCATGAGGCAATGAGAATTAAGGCTACGATCACCTTAGTAGCGCACCAGCAATGGCAGTAGGCCAAGGATTTTGTGAGAATCTATTATATGGTGCACGGTAATCCGAAGAATCAAAATTACTGAAAATCCATTTCTTTTCTGGATTTTGGAACTAAATAATTGAAAATTCACACTAAATATTGTAAGGACTTCGAAAAGTGAGTTCCTCCTTGCGAATACTATACACTACCACGCAAGCACTTACCAGTACGAACACAGCACCTGAAGTCACCAACAAAGAGCCGTGCCGAGAACGCCTGGAGCGCAATCGTGTGACATTTGTACGCCAAGCCCAGTTATCAGAAATGCCCGCTTCAATTCGTACGATTATATTGTAGAATTATAGTACTGCGGTGGCGTTCAACTACACTACTCCCAGGAAATATAGCATGAGCAAGCCGCAGTCTATTTTCATACACGCAAAGGCTTAGGGCGCTTATGTGGACCAATTTTTGTTTTCTTGTTGATAGTAAACTGATGTGCAAGTAAAAGATGCAGAAATACGTTGCATAACGACATCGAGTCTTGTTCTCTTATAGTGCAGCATCGATATAGAAAAACGTCAACAGATATAGATTCATAATGTTGCACATTATATCGCATGCACTTTTTATAGTTCATTCCACACAAATGGTTCAATTACCCAATGCGTTTGCAGCCTCCACATTTTGCAGTGTTTCTCTGGATTCAAAGGAGATTATTTTTTGTAGATGTGCCGCCCTAAGCAATCAGCTGCAAAAACATCTCTAGGTCAGAAAGTCACTTCCACCTATGAAATATTACAGGAGAATTTTACGAATGTTGAGAATCCACATTTCACAGAAAAGACGAAAAAGGTGCAGAAGTAGGTGTTTATGTGGGTATAATCTGACACTTCCTTCCCATACAAAAGGCATCCCGCTCTTATCAAAAGTACTTATGGTGCTCAGTTTGCTATGAATGATTATCTATCATCACTACTCCCTTCATGAGTGATGCTCTATACTCTAAACTTGAAAAAGGGGAATGAATGACAACATCGAACAAAGTTGTGGCCTGTCACTACGACTAATCAGCATGACAGTCTATGGTTTCTTTTATGTGTTTAGCAGTGTTTACGATTTCTCTGTGATGTTTGGCACCACAACTTTTGAGTGAAATAAATAAATAAATAAATAAGTAAATAAATAAATATATAAATAAATAAATAAATAAATAAGCTGGATTGGAAGTTACTGTGTTATCCATGAAACAAGCTGCGACTGCATTTTCTTGATTCGTGGGAGATTATTCACTGTGGTTGTTATTCTTCCCTTTCCTGTAGTCCGTCCAAGGGTAGGAACGAAATATTTACTTTTTATAATTTCTCTTCTTCTCCTTTCTTTATACAATAGTTATCTATTTACTGTCAATTATTCTTACATTACAGAATGTCAAATGTTCTGCCGCAGCATCTACGCGTCGCTTTAGCTGGGTGCTATGGTTGTAGGTATTGATATTTTGCTTATTTTCTACCGTTTTCAGCATAGAAACAGACACATAAGAAATAACGCTAGAAAGCATAAACAAAACATCAATACCGACAATCTTAGCGTTAGCCACCCATCCGAGCCGCATTGGTGCTGCGGCACGCCAGTGCAGATAGGCGTTTTTCTGTGATGCAAGGGTACCTGCCTGGCACCGTATTTTTATGTTATGTTCCAATCATTCCGAGACAATGGTGGGGGATGTCAAGGACTTGAAAGTTTTCAGTTTTCATGTGTTCTGTTATGGTTCTGTGGCATTGAACAGTTACCAGAGAGAGGCTGAAGTCAACATGGGCCGTTGTCTGTCATGATGATGTGTCCACAGGAATCTCAAACTCGGTACAATAGCCGAGTAGCCAAGGTACAAGGTACTAGGTCCATCATCACTGTGGTTCCTTAATGAAATTAGTGGATCTATCAAAACATGTAAGCGCTTCCCAAATGCGGCACAACCGCACACTTGTGAATATGTCGTTTTCATGACTCGTCACCATTGATTCTTGGAGAAGCTGTGGTCATCCGGAAGGGGAGGATCAAGCTAAGAACCCTGAAGTAAACATTTATGGAAACCTCCTGTTACGCGCCCTATGACAGCCTACAAATAAATGTTTTCTTAGAGGAAGGGTAATGTGATTTTTCTGAGTGCGACATTCCGTCACTTCATGCACGTGGTTCGACTACTTCATGTACTTGGCAGTTTTTCGTGCGATTATGACTAAAGACAATGAAGGGAAGATTTGTAGCATTACAGATTATGCATGACCTTTGACAAGTTCCGCTTCAAGTTTTTAATAAAAGCGTGCGGTAAGATGAGAAAAAAAACTCCCTGTATTTGCAGGAGCCAGGAATAAGGAGGAAACCTAGGGAAGCTGTTGGGCAAAGGGAACGCCTGCACAAAAATTGATGGAGGTTACAATCACAATTACAATTAGTTATTCTTTATCGCACATACACAAGTAATGTGTTTCCAATTTTCTGTGCGAAGAATCTTGAGGAACCGGCACAGTTGGACAAATCCTTGAAGGAAAGATTTGATCCGGTGTGGTATTCTATCAGCTGCGGCTTGAATCCATATGCTTTCTGGTAGAAGCCAGCAAGCCTTCCTTCGTGGCATACGGTCTACGCCAGCCAACGGCGTGTTGGACCGGGCATCTTCTCCCTCGGTGTATTAGGGTGAACGTGGAGGAGAGGTCCAACCCTCCACGAGGAACGCAGGAGTCGAACCAATTGAAGCAGGTATTCAAGACTAATTCTGGTTTTCCCTACATTAATGCACATTAACTGATAATATATTATGAGTTGTCAATTTTGCAGATTTTTCGATTACCTGGGTGCCGTTAGAGGTTTGACTAGGAGAGTGAGAGCAGGATACGCGATCCTCAGTAAAACAGCTGATCGGACTGCTGTGAGTTTTTTCCAAGATGGAAGTGACAAGCGTTGTCGCCAGTAACAGTCGAGAAGGTGCATGACAGCCGAGACTGTAACACAAAATTTCATTCGGAGAGGTATTATTCAAAGAGGTATTTGTTTATTCACTCAATAAACCACATAGGTGCACAATCCAAAGCTGCGAAAGAGCGTATAAACAGGAAGCAGGTCAACCTAAAGACAAAAAGCTGAACAATGTGTAACAACTCAACCATTAACAATTACATCTGCTTTTAAAAAATGGGTGAGAGAACGGTTACCCAGCCCTCTCTGAATACCCGTGCCGAAAAAATTGTCCGACAGAGTTTCAAAAGCGTGGGAAGCAAGTGCGAGATCCACGAGAGGAAGTGTATGAACTAATGGAAGAGAATAAGTTCTCTAAGTTCTTCCACATATGCTTTCGAGCAATGGAACTCGAAAATCTTTTAACCTCGTATGATAAAACAGGCTTTCCTCGCAGACAGTCAGTAACCTTTGTGTTTGGTGTAAGTGTTTTGAAGACAAGTTGGATAATTATCCATGTGCGACCGCTCGCATGGCTTTGATAACCTTGTTGTTTGTTAGGGACTTTGTATCTGGCTATGGCTGTCAATACATCGTATTGAGTAAAGTATAGAATTGCTCTTCTTACTGTTGTGGCTCTGTTGTAAGACCTTGATTGCTATGTGTTCGAGGTGATCTAGAACGTTTTGATTTAGAATGCTCTGTTGTTGTTTACTCTGGAATGTTTTGACGCCTTATCTCTCAGGGTATATAAACCCCAACACTGTTTTAGCATGTATTCTTCTTATTCCACCTCAGTTCAAATGCTGCTGTTCAGGTTTTCCTAATAAACGGCTCAATCACTACTACCTTCGGACAACCACAACAGTACCAATACTTTCGAAATAGAACAAGTGAAACCTCTAAAGACAAAGAAGTTGACATATAGTCAATAAGATCTGATGCAGGGAGACAAAGTCATAGACGAGATACATCTAGAATTACAATCTTTCAGCCCATACAGGCTTATTAAGGAATTTCTGGCTTTGAACTGCTTCTTTCCTTGTTGTCAAAACTTCGGGTGCAATCGTATAACGTGAAGTCGATCAAGCCAGCATTTTTTGACACTCCTATACGTGCGGCCACTGAAGAACTTATATGTATGCCCAAAGATGTTAGGTCTTTATTTTTTATTGTCATTATAGAGTTTAGGGTATAGATGCATATGTTCTGTTTAGTACACTGCTCCAATACGGAGGCTGAATGTAATCGATAGTGCACCCTGTACTTCTAAGCATGGTATCTTTTACAGGTTGGCTGAAAAGTCTCTGGCCAGTGTTTCTTGCTGCGAAGATCGTTGCGTGAAAAACAATGATGACTCGACTAGAAAGGCAATTTTCTAAAGTTACTGCCATTAGAACTCAGTATTTGGATCACAAAATCCCTTTCATGTTGAAGCAGCAGTGGCGAAAACATTCCATAGCAAAGTTCGTAGACATCATTACCTCCCCATCACATTTTACAGAATTTTTCCCCGAGTGGCTTTGTTGGAAAGGAAATTAAGTGCAACAGTAAATGTCTTCTCCATGATATGCCGAATATTGCAGAGATGCATATGCTCAGATGAGCTTGCAGGTTCACAAGCCGAGATCAAGTGAGGAATGAAGACATAAAAACGATGATGCAGACGGCACCCAATCAGCTGGAACTATGTGAGCAGAGATTACGATGGTACGGTCATGTTATGAGAAGGTCATCCCTTTAAGCCACACGCCAAGCTTCATAGGTGAAAGTAACCGGGATGTGTCTTTAGGGCGCTCCGAAAAAGGATGCAGAGACATGGAGGAAGTAGTAGATGGATGACACCCAGGATCGAGCTGTACGGGTTGGTAGAACTGAAGCAGCGGACCCTGTGAAAGTATGGGACAGACGCTAGTGATAACGAAAAGAAGAAGATGATGATGATGATGATGATGATGATGACGTTGGTGATGACGGTGATGAAGTGAATGTTCCCTCCAGGAGATTAACAAACAAATAATGTAGAATTTCCAAAAATTTACCCAATACAAGTCAAATTGTGACCAAGTTCAGAGTGAATTCTAACGACAAGTTTGGCTGTACGAGATGAGATACTAGCCAAAGCTCTGAAGTCCCTCTGACTCTGTAAGATGAGCGAACGATTCCAGCGCATTTTGGAGCGCCTTTTAAATTGTCGCATATGCTGAGTGCTGCCCTCATCCAATCCCAAGTGTTCTCTAATCATCCACGCAAACGAGCTTTTTTGGCTCATAAGTGTAATAATTTCAAGTTTAGCATACCGTCGAACACATGAGTCATCTCTGCAGCAAGGAAGTAGTGTACACATTTAGCCTGCTCACCTCCGCTTATTTTGCAGGATCACACCATAAGCCGAGTAATGCTGTAGCAGCTGTAGTAAACAGCTGTAGCCAGCTAAGCTAGGCTCAGCTGTGGGCCAGTTGCATCCACGTGGTATTTCAGGAGGCGATACATTTGCAGACTTCGTTTTTCCCCTGTACTGGTCCAAATTGTTGTAAGTTTGTAATTCTGAAAATGTCAAAATAATGGACAAGTGGGGAAACTCTAATCTAGGAGCGGAGATGATTACGCGGCTGTCGGAAACATCTCTGTCACTGACATTTAGGGTTTCCTTTATTGCAGGTTACAGCGCTGCTAATTCCACAGCTGCTAAGGTTTCAGAGATCCCAGCAAGAAACATATACGCACGTTTGAAATCACGCGTACTGACGCAACCCCGCCGACACTGTACAATCCATCTAATGATGCTTGTTTGCGCCTATAGGTACAGGTGAATTTCCTTTCACGTTAAGGCGTTCTGCACGAGTACATTATGTATGTATTGCTGCTAATTACTTATACAACTGCCGATAATAAAGCTGTAACAGGTAGCCATGTGCTTTGTTCGCGCCATCGCAAAGAACTACATGCACTGACTGGGTCGACGAACACCCACTCGAGCTACCCACGTCTGCTGATTCAGCTTTTTATGGGAGCCCATGAGAAATGTGATGTTTACAGCGTTGTCTTGAGAAAGGAAAAGGAATAAACCATACAGAAACCATGGGAAAACCCAAGGAAAAAAGGATTTCCTTGCAATTTTGAACATCCCAGAAATCCCACGCGTGTACGATATCAAATACTAAGCTGCTCCTCAGCTTATCCTACCGTAATTTTCTTATGGAACCGCCAGAATCTTCATTGCCTGTTTGCGTAAAAAATTAAAAATGAGCTGCTTCAACACGCATAGGGATCGCACAGATCTCGAAGACATTTTCAGTTCTGCGCTTATCATAGATCTCATTATCCGGAGCTGGAACCCAGAACGTGCCGGGGCTCATCCTGATGATGGTCCCGGCGATGATTGTGAGTCAACAGACCGCCTATCTTTGATGCCAGAGTTTATCCCTTCCATCTCCACCTTTTGCCTCTTATTAATTTATTAGTTTGGCAACTAAGATTCCTCTCTTTTGAAATTTTAAATTTGCGCCTAGATAGAGAGTTTAATTACCCTACACATTGGGAGCAGACGAAAGCTACTTAAGCTGAGATCATGAAGTGACTCGTTAGTAAGGATAATATGAAGAACACAACCAACATCCCTAGGATTTTTGCACTAACCGGTTTCGGGGCTTGAATCAGACTGAAAGTTGCAGCTTGCTTGGCGCCCTCGGGTCACAGACCCTTTCATCATTAGTTCCCAAGGAAGCTAAAAAAGAGCAAACCTTTGTATCAAGTCAGTAAGGAGAGGCAGAGAACCTCAGAGGTGGGCGTCATATCAGAAGAAGAAATGTACGTGTCATTAAATATTTTTGGCATAATGTTTTATGCCATTCGAAAGAAGACGTTTCATTCCATCGGAATCTATGTTTTCCTTTTTGCTAGGACTAGTTTTTGTTAATTTTCACATCATCAAAATAGAGATGCGAAGTTGAGAAAAAGGAGCATTTTCGACATCTCATTCTTCTTGCTTCTAGTCAAGGTTTTGTGCTGATCGCCTTGAAAATGCAGGAATTTTGGAAAAGTCCACCCTGATTTCATCCGAAACTGTAGGCACGGAACCGCTTCAGCAGACAGTACCATTATAAGAATAATTTCCAAAAACTACAAGTTTTCTATACAGTTCGGAGACTCTGGAGTCGGCTACACGTAGTCTCCAACTAGGAAATTCTGGAATGTAGTTTTTTTTTGTATAAACATTGTCTCCTGGATATTCGTTAGCTCATCATATCATACATGCAAAACAACTACAATTTCGAGAAGAAATGGCATAAATATGGAAGGAATGTAGTAGGTTTTGTGTTTTTTCCCTCGCGAATTTGTTTGTCGAAGCGCCAGATTAATCATTTAATCACTTAAACACGTAGAAAATTTTTCACTGTAGATCTAGGATCGCTTCATGTCCGAAGTTTAAAGCTTCTTTCCGGCTTATGACGGTTAGGCATAAACTGAGATGAGCCAGAGAAGACTTGATCTAGGTGATTTTCAGAAACTATACTAGGAAAGTCGAATTTGGGAAGGAACGAGGAATACAGGCAATGCTCTGGAAAAACTGAATTGGAACGAGCTCCGGAACATATACCTAATTTTCTACTCAAATGGGCACCTATCAGTATATCCGGCTACCCTTTTCCGGCTAGGGCGTCGCTTCTTGCCTTTTGTAAGGAAGTTAATCTCTTTTCTAGGTAGTTTTTGCAGGAATAAGTTGAACATCCTTAGGTGGTATTAGGGTGACCATTAACTGGTGCACAGTTATGTCAAGATCTGCTCTTTGTTCGATTGTTTTTAAGTTCTGATATAATAGTATCACAGGAAATTGGTTTCGCTAATTTTTTAAGGCGCGACAACCTGGTGTATTGAATAAATGAGTAAATAATAAATATGGAGGGTATACTCCCTATCGTCTCTTCGATTCTCCTGATTTGGTTGGTTGGTCCTAGGTGTGGATTGTTAGGGTGGCGGATTCCTAACATCCGAAAATCTACTCCTAGTCTACCCTTGTATAGCCGCGTGAGTAGTGACATTCCCCGCTGTCAACCACCTGTTATGAGCGGTTATAATCCTTAATGGGTCCCAAAAATATTACCGTATGGAATCTAACCAGTGCCTGGGTTTCGGGCCCACTTCGTTTTGTACTTATAGACTACTTGCTTCTGGTCCTCACCTTTGATGCCAAGGTGCCAAGCTACATTGTCCCAAGGTCAGCATGTCGGTTATTGATGCTTTCTGCTTGTCCACTGCTTTATTTTTTGTAGGGTTTCGATTCTTATCTTCTAACAGAGTATTTTGTTCGTGCTAGATTTTCATTTTTTTTTTTGTTAGCGCACCTGCGAGGGCACATATAAATAAATAAAATAAATAATTTAAATGGTCCCAAAGGAGTGCGGGAAGGGAGGCAAATCCGAAATTCAAACTGCGAACAGCCACTTTATAGTAAAGTGCTTCCTGAATTAAATTGAAAAATAATTCAAATATCCGTTCAGAAATTTAAAAAAAAAAATTAAAAACGCAGAGATTCACAGCCCTTATTTTCGTTCACCCGAAGGTGTAGGGCTCTGAATGTTTTAATTTGTCGACTCATCTGAAATCGAATATTTGAATATCGAATGTGCCTAACATACTACTCGATTAATACTCTATTTCATAGGGTAATATGTCATGTTCGATCTCTCTCCTCAGAGATTATTGTGATTTTTTGTCGGACAAAAACTAAAAGTGAAAAAAGTAAATAAATATTTAATTGAGCTGCCTTGCTCAGCACCCAGCCAGAGAAGATATGGATGACGAGATCTCTCAAAATCGTGCGCGAATATTTTTCTCACAAATCCTGAAGTATTGTGGATACTGCTGCGGATCTCACTCCCTTTTTCTTATGTTTTTACTGCATTATTTTTCTGGAAATGAGATTTTACATAAGAAATTACAGGCCACAAATTCCACCTGTCAATTATGGAAGTTCTAAAAGCGCACTCATGACGCCGTCATACATTGATTACCGGTTAACTATACCAGTAAAAGCTGCAAAGAGCATACTACAGCGATGTGTAAGTGCTTAAGCCATTTCTAGCTATAAATAGAACTTTCTTTATTTTCTCTTCATGTTCATAAACAAACGAATAGTGATAATAAATATACTTTATACATATAGCGTAACGAGATCGCTTGTGACGTCACAGAAGTAGAAAAGATACCCGTGTGTGTTTGATTGCGTGTGAATGCGTACTCTAGCTCTAGATTCGGCAAGACTACTGTACCAGGAACGATGAACCAGTTGATCACTAACTAATACATATGTAAATCGAGTCATCGTCGATAGATACCAGCAACATTTACACACGAGAAAGAGAGAGGAGTAGCGAGAAGGAAGAAGAAAGGAGGAGGAAAAGTACGCTGAAATGAGAAATGACGTCATCCGTTCTTAAACCGGCTAACTGTGGCTAAACACATGCACACATGGATGATGACGCATGAAGGCAAATGGATATATTTCGGATATATGATTCAAGGAGAATGAAGGACGGAAGGATGATAGCGGTATTGGCACAGGATATGTGAAGGATGAATGAGATGTACGTACGATGCGAGAAAGAGAAACGTGGGATGGGTATGAACGAGATGCTGCTAAATTTCTGGAATGTACGTGTATTCCTTGTACGTGACCCGGTAAGAAGCTACCAGCATACGACGCGATGCCTATACGTGTTCGAAGGTCGTCAGATGGAATATCGTCGCCTTAAAATGCGAACAAATGTCGTCGGCTGTGTCGATTGTGACGTTTCGGTGCACTCGTGAACATTCGCATACATGTTCGAAATTTGTCCGTTGAGAAACATTGCGATCTGGAAATGAGCATGGATAAGGAAAGAGGATGAAGGGGGAAAGGAATTTGTGAGGAAAATATGAATGAGTACTATGAAAGTGCTGCTAACCTGCATTCCGCTCGCATGTTGGGGACTTCATGGTTGTGGAACTCGTGACACAGCTCGCAGATCTTCTCGGCGACCTCCATGAGCGGCATGTTCATCTGCGGCGAGCAGTCGTTGCTCACCAACGGCTCCTCGGCGATCCGCGCCTCGGCGAGCGCCAGCAGAGCGATCAGCGGAATCAGCACGAAGTGGCAGCAGAGCATCGCCAGCGGTTGCGTCGCCGAGTGCAGTGAGTGTGTACGGGAGCGTGTGTGAAAGCGTGTGTTTGGGAAGCACCGAGCGGCTTTTGTAAATCGCCACCGAGTTGAGGTTGTGTTCAGAGAAGAGGCGGCGTTAGGTGTGGCTTTATATAGGCCGGCGATAGCGGAATGTTGGGAATGCGGCCCCGCCCCTTTGTCCCCCACCCTTTTCGCCCCTCCTAAATCCTCCTCCGCGCGCGTCTCGCTGCCCGCCCTTCGGCCAGCCGCCAGCTACAGTAGTTCGCCGCACGTTTTTACCGCATGTGCAGCCGGTGAACTCAACTGAGCTGATTTTCACCGAACGACGATCCAAAGAACACTGTCGCTCCTATCACAACCAATGCAGTACAATTAACCCTCGCACAGCAGCAGCAATCGGTACAAATTGCAAGCGTTTGCCATTTAAAGCGTACAACCACTAACAATTCACACCAAATGTCATATTTAGTACTTCTATACCATTAACTTCATGGAAATGTCAGTATTATGAGGCATGCGGGCAATCTACTCCATACAACTCCACTTGTGCAATCAAACCAGCAGCTAAGTTTGGCGTCGTAATTTGCTCTGAAAAGACCTTTGAGCAGGACTGCATGCGAGTAATTTTATAACACCATAGAAATGTCAGAGAATGATTAGAGTGGAAATTGCGCTAACGTAATCGTCTGTGCACATGGACTATTTCCTTACAATAAATAGCCAATGTGCAGCTGTTCCTTCGGTGCGACAATGGGTAGCTTCTTGCAACATTTCAGTGAAAATGGTTTTAAAATGTCACAGTGCTAATTACTGAGGGCCTCAGGGTGTTCAGGTCGTCTGGCCGGGGTAAATGCCCCTATATAAATACTGGGGTCCAGATTATCTCTAGTGAATATCAACAGTAATTTCTAATTTGCAAAAAGAGGTATATGCACCGATCAGCGCTCAATTTTTTTTTGGATACGGTCCTGGATTGATGATCAGGTTAAATACCTTACCCAGAGCCGAATAGTGACTCAGGTATACCATACGAATTCGAGGATTTGATCGCGCATAAGTTGGAATTTTGGATTTCGAAGAAAGAGAGCATGAGAGCTCTTGAGGAAATATAAAAGGAAGTTGAGAACCTTCTGTTTTTTTCTCAATTTTCGAAATCCTTGGGTGGAATTCTGAATTGACATTCAAGTTAATACGATTACCTGATATTTACTCGGTCCTAAGTATACCTGTTAATTGGGTTATTAGGCTTATTCGATCCTAACCCGGTCCTAAGTGTAGACACTCCCTCACCTCCACGGTTCCTGAATGTGTGATCTACCTACAGTCTTAGCATGGACGAGTTTCCCAGCCGGACACGGTGACCTATTGGCAATTACGGCGTGGACGAGTTTTCTGGCCAGAGAAAATGACCTACCAGTAGTTTCAGCGTGGACGAGTTTCCTTGTGGGACACTATGATCTACCAGCAGTATCAGCGTGGACGAGTTTCCCGGCCGGATCCTGTGACCTACCGGCAGATTCGGCATGGACTGGTTTCCCAGCCGGACACTGTGACCTACCGGGCGTTCCGGCATGGATAAGTTTTCCGGCCAGATAAAGTGACCTGCTGGCAATTACAGCTTGGACGAGTTTTCCTGTCAGATATCAACATGAACATTTTACCGGTGATCTGATATGGGGCAAAACTATGGGGTATGACCTTACATGTGGTAAAAATCAGTAACGAGGAAAACAGGTAATGAGTAGGGAAAATTTCTGAGGGAAAAACTTGTCCAATCCGAGTTAGAGCTACAGTGAGGTGGTCATGCTCCTGGATCGTATATGAGCCTCACTACTGGTGGCATTTCCACATTTTCGATGGCAAAGGTAAATAAATCAAGACGTAAGCACGTGAACGGGTAAATTAACTCTAAAAAGCTGCTCTACGTGGTTAAATTTTACTTCCTCCATACACAAGTTCTTAGCCACGATCTCAGAGCAATGACGTGCACGCTCTAAGGAGAAGGTTAGGCGGCTATTTATGGATAAATTAGTTACTACTAAATGAATTAGCGCGTAAGAACTGGCTCGCAGATTCTCTAAAAGGTCGCGACGACTTGCAGCGCGGCTTTTTCTAGGCTGCTCTGGAACAATTCAAATAGGGCAGTGAAAGGTGTTCGCTTGCAGTTTTTGTGCAATTTCCCGTATAGTGCAATAAAAACTTGTTATGGACATTACCAGCAATATTTCGGCGGTAATTGTGTGATTACGTCAAGCACTTGTACAGCTACGGCTTGAATTTTTAATGTCACAAGGTTTGCAGCGTTGGTTAATCTTTGGTGGTGTTGCAAATTACTTGGGACCTGGAAAAAAAACCTGTTATTCAAATATATTATTTGATAATTTGGAAATTGATTGGCAAAAAAATTGAGATGTAAGCTCTGAACTTGAACGCATCTGATGCACTTTCTATCCTCGGAATAGCATCCACCCCCTAAAATTGCACCTTTTTTTCCACAAAAACACTCAAAATGAGTACTGTTCCTCAACAATCCCTATCCATGACTCATAGTACAAGCCACTACGTCGCTAAGCAAACCTGCCTGCAAATATATCCAGTAGTTATTATGGCATTCCATGAAATTCAACTCGCACGTGATATATTTCTACTTGAAAGGCAACAATTGCAAGCTAACCCTAAAAAAGCGGGAAGGAAGTGGCTCAGAAGAAGTGGCAAAGGTCCCAGGCCCTTTAATAAATAGACTATGCGTAATCCTTCAAAATGTCATGGGTGTGAGTGCGATTCATAATGGTCTTTACTTTTAAGGCCATTTTCAGGCATATAAGGCATACGTAGGGTTGCTGTGGTTTTATACTAAATTTACACCGACAAATACTGGAGTAAGAAAGGTATGAAGGAAATGAGGAACTCAAGAATATGCTGCTGATTAAATAATAACTGCATCCAGGGGAACCATCCGGGGAGTGAACCACAAGGTGGGGAAGATCTGTGGCCTCCGGCACTTCAGGACTGCGACTCATGAAAAGCATAACCTGGTTGACAAACCAACTTTCACATCCTGCGTCTCTTAACATCACGTACTCTATAGGATAACCAATGAAGCTAACCATAGTTGGTTTGCATGGTTATTGTTTCATGAATGCCAGCCCAGGTCCGCCGTAGGAGTGGTTAGTGGCTTCGGATACCATCTACGACCCTCAACCTCGCCGAGAACCACATTTTCATCCACCGGGTTATACAGGATATCTTCCTCTACCTTGTTAGGCTAAGAGACAGATAGAAAAAGGCACAAGTCCTGGAGCCGCATGTAGCATTGAGATTACCCAGGGTAAATGTGTTAGCACCACACAAACTCACCCATTGATGACACAGGCGTGAGTCGATAATTTACAGCAGTCCACCCGCAAGAGCGAAAGGAACGGAGTTAAGAGGAACTACTCTCACTTCTAGGGTCACTATCTAGCCCCTAAAAGTGAAAGCCAGATTTTCCAGGATTGTCGATGTATTTATTTGTTTATTTATTTATTTATTGCATGAAGCATGCGCCACAGGAAGCAAACCAAACAGCCCCTCTCCAAACGCCTGGCAATCGTTTTCCAGGTCGTTTTCCGTTTGAATTTGGAACGAACTGTCAAAACGAATTTTGAGAGCTGTCAGTCATGTTCGCACACTTCTGACAGTACTTGACCGGGTTCTATACCCGGGTCAGGAAATGGACGTGTGATAAGCGCGCTATAATCATTGTTCGGTAGGTTTTCACGACGTCAGAACGTCTACGAACGCTTACCACCCACGTGCGCAACGTCTGGCCATTTTGCCTCTTTAAACTTGAAGAAGGAGAGCCAAACATGCTTCAAAAGGTGCTCGATCCCATATGTATTACTACCTTATTTACTGTCTTAGATCACAACTAAACTGTTTGTTCCAAGAAAAGTCCGGAAGGAGCGGTTTTCCATACAGTATCGTACCGGGATTTGACGCGCGCTAGTGGTAAAGGTCCGATGATCGGGTCAGAAAATTGTCAATGGGTCAATGTTGTGGTGCACATATCCGAGACTGTTGGTACTTAATAGACTTGTAGTGGTTGTTTTGTGATGGAAAACTGTTTTTTATGTCTGAAATACAGTCCCGAATGCAAAATGAATAAATGTATTCTCAGATTTTTCCGAACTCAAACTTGTCCGTCTTGTTTTTCCATGGATAACGCGTCCAAGCGCATACGTCATGAGCCGTTCCTTGTTTTCGGGTCATAAGCAGTTGTAGACGACTTAGCATTTTATTATTGCCAGATATTTTTTCACTCGAAAAACGAGCAAGTCCGTGCGTACATCGCAAATCCTTCCATATCTGTGGATTCGAGCGGAATTAGTGGGTGAGATTTGTCTTTGCATGCGGATTTACCCCGCTTTGACGAGAGTCCACACTGTTCACACTTCCTGAAAAGGAGCTTTTCAATTTGTTGTGAGTGCCGTGGTTATCTGGTCGCTTACAGTTCGATCTCCATCGTTTCCTATTTTTCATGCAGAAGCGCAGCGCTTCACTTCTCGTTGACGTCGCCGGTAAGCGCTCGGATGCAAGGGAAAAATAATTACTTGGACTTTTGGTGTTCGCACTAAGGCACCAGACGATCGTCCTTTGCGGGCGAATCGCCAGTCGCAGGACACTCGGCATATGAAAATGTAAATTAAACAGCGTCCTTGTGCAGCACAGTTCGTGAATGTTGAAAAACAAACTTTGTATTATGGCTAGGACACAGGGCAGAGCTGCTCGACCACAACAGCTCAACACCTTTTCAATCAGTCCGCCACTACGTCAGTAAGTTGATTTAGATGTATGTGTTTCTTTAGAAATGTTTCAGTTCCAGACAGCGCTCCGAAATTAATATTATTCACAGAGGTCGTGCAACTTACGACGAAAACACGCCATAGAAATCGAATTTTCCGGAAACGCTCGTGGCTCGCGGAAATCCTGGAAGTGTTCACTGATCGGTGACTTCTAAAGCTGATTATGAGGTAACGAATCAGGACAGTTCTGCTTGTGTACTTCAGATATAGCACAGGAAGGAAAAGCGAATTATCCTTGAGAAATTTGATTCTTCTTGAAAAACTGGGTGTGTGGGTTTGCAGCCCTTGACTCATCCGGAGCGTTGTTTAGTTATGTGTAAAGGGCCAATTGTCTCTCCATGATTTTCGGAACCAAAGGACGCTAGGCACTCTACAACTGGATGGATAATTTGCAACTGTGGACTAATATATATCCAAATCTTCAGGCAATGGATGAGGTAATCATATACATACCGTGTCGTGCCACTCTGGTCATCTTTTACCCACAATTTTCAAAAAAAAATCAGAGATCATCCAAGCACTGTATGTTTGGATTCATTTATTTGATTTGAAATAGTTCAAAAATATTATCAATTTTCAGGGAAAGTATACGAGGAGCTCTAGGGTTTTTTTTAGCTATGAAACTATTAACTATTAATTTTTCGGCGCTCAAATTGCTACCTTAATTAATCAAATTATTCGAGTTAATCAATCCCAAATACGTACCGTAGCAGTGAAAATGATGACCTACAGTCCTTCCCGAAAATCTAGACGGATTCCGTGACAACAGAATTGCGGCGGGACCAGAATGGGAGACGCGAAGAGAGCGTGCACCAAGTGAGAGGATAGAGTGGGTCCCGCAGCGATTTTTTGCCGCGACGCCGTGGAACCGCACGCGCAACCAGTCTTCTCAGATTGTACGCGGCAGGAAAACGTGCGAAATTTATCCGAAATTCACCCGAAAAACCCTTAGTATACCAGGGATCCAGCTGAATCCAGGGTGAGAGCAAGCAGCTACTTTGGGACATGTGGCTTGCACAGAGTTTAGTCGGAATTTGTCCTGGAATCACTCAGCAGCCCGACCATGGTGATGAAACTCGGCTTTATTCTAACGGAGTGAATTTTTTAAAAATTTTCTCTCAAGGGAGCTGATTTATTGTTTTGGTGTTGCTCATAAAAGTTGTCACGTGCTCTTCTTTTTCACCCCATCCAAGCAAATAAATAAATAAACAAATAAATAAGCAAATCAATAATTTGACGACTGTGTGCACAACGGGTTGAGCACGCTAGCTCCGCCATGCACAACCGGCTGAGCACGAACACCCGACGCGTCATATGCCCTGCCGTCAACGTGTCAAAAATTTTTGTCACCCATTCTGCTGCCAATTTGGGTAAAACTCAGTTTTCTCCTATTTGCCAGGATAATCGTGTTAACGCACGTATTTACGATGGGTAAATTTGGTGGAGATAGAATGCTAACCCTGGGTAATCTTGCCGCCCTGCACTTGGCCCTGAAAAGAGAGCCAGAACGACCTTTGCAGAAGAGAATATAGTGGAATATGATTTACTTTCCCACTTTATTTCATCTCTATTCCTCTCCTTATTTTCACCATTTTTAGTAGTGTCTACACCTACGTTAAACTATATAGGTTTATTTTAGCAGTTATTCTTTAAAGGACACGCCAAGGACGTACATACACCGCCAGACACGAGCTATTCTGATTCACATTAGTCTCGTTGTTTGCTTTGATTCTTGCATATAGTCACGTCCCATTGCACTTCAATCCAGAATTAGCCTGTGTTAGTGGAAGAAATCACCCGAATGTGAGACAATCTGACGTAGAAATTCCACGGTTCCGAGAAAAATACAGGAGAATGCCGTGTATCTGTGCAATTAGACGCTTATTCTCTCCAGTGAAACCTTCTAATTTCTGACGTTTGACGTATATAATTAAGCCTACGCACGATTTGTAGCGAGAAATTCAACATTAAAATTCAATGGTGATATACTATATTCTATACCTTATATGGAGATAAAGGGCATTTGAGGGTTTGCTTATTTATGGTCTGAATTCAACCTTTAATTATTGAGATTTCATGGATATAGTTGTCCAAGGACTCCACATAAGTCGTTTCTGCTCAAATTTGGGAAGAATCCTGAATTTAGGGAGAATCAAGGGGAATTTATCATTACCCGATTACTTGAGATTAACTCTCAAAAATTCACTCAAAATTTTCCAGTTCACCAAATATTTGTAAGGAATTCAAGTGGGATTCTCTCATGGTTCGGGAAGTGCAGGATTCAACCAAAATCCAGCCAGGATCAATTTAGGAGTCACTGGAATTCTGAAAATGCAGTGATTACCATTATTTAATGTGTAATAAGGGATGCACAATGAGATTACCCAAGTGAACATGTTAACTCAAGGTTTCCACTCTAATTTACCCGTCGTTAACCCAGGCGTCAGCGGGCTTACCGTAGGTGATCTCAATGATGCATCCAGGTCCAGGGCTCGGATGGATCACTGAAATTACCCATGGTAAACGTGTATCCCTATCATGGCACTCATCAACACCTTTACCCATAAGTGTAGTTGTCTACCTAGCTGCTACCCATCGGTAACCATAACCATGGGTATGAAATTACCCATCCCAATGATGCATCGAGGGTCTGGATGCACCATTGAAATTACCCAGTAGCCGAACGCGTCATGAAGATTACCCGGGGTAAACTAGTTAACCCATTGCAACCTAACCCATTGCTATGACAGATGTCCACGCATTTATCCTGGGTAATCTCCATGATGCATTCGACCTCTGGGTAATTTCGATGGTGCATCCAGACTCTCGATGCATCATTGGAAGGATGGCTGATCTCGTTTTGATTGCCCATGGGTAGCAAGCTGGGCATGGACAACATCACTTATGGGTAGACTTGTTGATGGATGCCAGGTAATGGGTAAATTCGGGCACGTTAACAGATTTACCATTGGTAATCTCAATGCTGCATACGATCTCTGTAGAGTGTCCAGAAACGGGAGAGCACCATTGTGTTGATTATCCATGGGTAGCACCCTAGGAATAGACAACATCACCTATTGGTAAGGGTGTTGCTGGGTGTCAGTATCAGGATATTGACAACCGCGTAAACTTAGAAGTGTCGGCAAGTTTACCCTGGGTAATCCAAACGATGCACGCGGCCCAAGGTTGCAATTTGGCCTGATGCCGCAGAGGAGGGTTCACCATTTTGTGAGCTCGGCAAGGTTCCACAGGTTCTCATCTGTTGCGCCGATCCACTTATCCGTCAGAAGTCATCTATAAATAGATACGGCGACGGTAGCAGTGACTCATTCGGTCATCACGTATTGCGCCATCCGCGCGTATTCGCCCGCGGCGGCGCCCGCTGGCGCAGCGGGATTTCCGGCGGAAAGCGGCGGCGCAAGGCGATAAAGATTGCATACGCGTGTTGGCGCAGCGAGCGTAACGTAGTGGTGGACCGATCGGAATGCGACGTATGTTGTCGATTATGATTTTCGGGTGAGGGGAGAGGGCGACCCAGCAGCCGCCGCGAAAAGATCGCCCAGAAAGCGACATCGCAAACATCGGCACCCGCGGTCAGAGACCTCGTCGAGGTGTCCTCGACGGCTTCTCTCAGTTGCGGGTTTACCTCGTTGTTTACGATAATCTCTGTATGGAAAGTGTTGACATTAGAGTTGAGACGGGATTAAACTACTGTGAGTATTATGCGTACGACGACGACGAAATGGGATCAGAGATCGCTGACGTAATGCTGGTGGACTAAACAAGCAGAATCCCTCCAATCGACTCAATCCCATCTTTGTGGATTCGATGCGATTTACTTGCACTTAACGCGGAAGTTTCTTGGATGACCACAGTTCATAGTGTCGTAATCAAGGCATAATACAAGAGATTTCCACCAGATCATCACATATTCTTCACAAACCTTCTCTCTGAGAGGAGATCTCTTAAAAACAACTTTTTACTAGAGGTACAGTACATTGTTAGAATCCTTAAATCAATTCAGTCAATTTAGACGTTTTCCAGTTGTTAGTAAATAGCGAAACGAACAAGCCTCATTTGAATTTCACGCTCATGTCCTTCGAAACCAAGGATCGAATTAATGTTTCATTGTTGTTACTATTTTTGGTTGTGAACAAAAGTGTTTTCCCTTTGGATAACAACATAATCCCACAGAAGATGAGGAGACAAAGAAGAACTAGGATTAAGTAAAAGGATGACGGAAAAAAAGCTGAGGTAAAGAGCACTGGTAGGGCTCAGTGAAAGAAACTTCGGACGGAGAGGTTTTTGTAGAGAGGAAAGGAGGATTGGCACAAATTTCCATTGAACTTTTCTCGGAAAAGGGGAAAAGACTAAGCTGAGTCTAATAGTTGCGCGAATTGTGAATTAATCCTGAAATGATTTCCAATACAGCTCCATCTATTACATTATTAATCTCCTTCGACATTTTATTTACCCTGGGTAATCTCAGTGACTCTGGACTTTTCCTGGAACCAACCATTCAGCTTTGAGCTAAGACGATCAATAAGATGCAAAAATTGGTTGGGACACCTTTTGGACTAAATTTAGCGGTTTTTCCTCGAGTTCGAAAGGACGAGATGGCCTGACGTGACGCGTGCTGGTGGTAGCTATAGCCTTGGGTCAGGACGTTGCCAATGGAGCGCGTTTTTGTAAGTGTTTCTTTTTGCGGCACTTGTGCAACCCAAAATGACATCAGCCGTGCAAAATAGGCATTGCAGTTGACAAATTCGTGTATGTGCTGCAGTTGTCACTTATGACGATATTCTCATTCATATCTAATTCCACACATTTCTTCTGCACCTGGTTTCGAGTTGTTCCATGTTCATACTTTATGCGTTCACCACAAATGACGTGTACTGCGCTACCCGTCACTTGTCCTTGTCCAGGGTTGGGCCGAACTCGTGGAGTGCCAAGGGGACAGCCGGGTGCCACCATATAAAGTATGCGGGAATCCGCAGGGTTAACCTATAGCCAACTACACATCTACGGCATAACTGGTAGGTCCGTCCAGTCCTAAATAGGAAGTGCATGGCACACTACAGTCATCCGCTTAGTGTCCTGCTACTGCTCCAACGACGTGGCGTTCTTCAGAATCTGCACGTGTTTACGCCTTCAAGTCGGTTTCCGTTATTAATATCTACGGATTTCGGAGAACGGTATTATTCACCTGGAGGAACAGGAATTATTTCATTGAAAATAGTGCACATAGTGACTCTAACCACATGTGCTACATAACGTGTCGCCTGCTGCAGTTACTACGCGAACATGCACACAACGAGACAAGTGCAGCAACCTTGAAGAAATGAATTCTCCATACGTTAGTCACCGACACGAGGAAGTAGATCTAATTACTGAATAACTGGAGGTACGAATGACTTAATGTGGAAGTTATGTTACGTTTAATCGCCAAAAATCGATAAAATAATGAAAAATAAATTGATAAAATTGCCAGGAAAAACATCATTCCTCTCAGGTTTCCTCGTTTGCAGTGTAGCAGGGTTACTTTCGGTGGTTGCAGTCACTAGAAAATGATATCTACAAAGATTACCAGTGAAAATTGCCAGGAACCCGTTTTTAGGCCCATGGTGCGTGGCGCGTTTTACTCGAGCAAAGTGGGTGCGTCCAAGCTTTGTGATTGGTCAATTTATACAGCAGGCCAATCACAGGGCTGGACTGCATCGCCCTTTCCAAGTGCAACGCTGCACATTTCAGCATTTGGGGGTAATGGGACAGTGCCATTAGTAGCTTGGCCTGACCTCTTACAGTCGCGAAAAGTGGGGCGGCCGAGCTCTGCGATTGGCCAAATCGTACAGCTAGCCAATCACAAGGCTTGGCTGCACCTCATTCTACAGGTGCGAGGCTGCACATCCAAAAGCATTATTTCGGGAAGTGATAGCAGAGCTTGCGTGAAAATGTGAAAGCTCTGGCCGTGCTGCCCACTTCTCGAGCCGTTAACCGCGGAATATGTGACAGATGTCCCGCGCACCTCTGCACGCCCCGCCTAAGTTCTCCACAGTCAAAGGTTTATTATAAACAGTGAATTTCGGCATTTTTGCGAGGTCTCACGTATATTGTTTTAATCCGCATCTCTCAAGTATTTCAACTATATAAAAATGCAAACGACTGTGACAAAGGATATGTGGTGTGGTGCACTACAGCTGGAAAGGGTGGCGGGGCCTAGCTCTGCGATTGGCTGGTAGCGTGAATTGACCAATCGCGCAGCTTGGCAAGGCGCCCTCTCCGGGTATAACGCTGCACACCCAGGGTAAGCCACTAAATTACGAGACCTCTTCGATATCCTTATATCCTTCCTTATTTCCCTCGCTAGTTCGCTCCACAGGACTGGTGACCTTCAATGCTTTGGCCTAAGCCCAGATTTTTTTTTGCTTTTTATGGTTGCTCTTAAGAGCTTGTTATCAGAAACTCAAGTAATAGAAGAAAAACCCCCTAAAGAGCTCTTATCTCACCTTATTGCTACAGTAGCTCAGTTATTTTGGATGTATTATATTTATTTGTTTGTTTATTTACTCATTGAACGCTCCTTTGGTACCAAGCAAATGAGAACTACGAGAAAAGTGCACAAATGTGTGGCTCATCCACATTCACAATTCCTGGAAAAACGAGCGAGAATGCTACACTTCCTTATTCACAAAAAATGAATGACTTACTTAAAGGCAGCACCCACGATAATCTTCATCTTCGAGCTTTTGGAAGTTTTCAAATCTCAAGCATAGTCCCGACAATTCTGCGACAAAAATGGTGTCGGAGGTCACGGCCTACGCGAGATATTACAAGTAGAACTCCAGTACAAAAGTACAAACCAGCCTGGTGGTACGAGTTCTCCTGTTTTGCAGGCGTAGCATTGGAGCGACACTTGACACGGATCAGCTGTTTTTGCCTGCCGCCACTAAGTTTTTCCTATG
>JARK01001373.1:661406-672159 GCA_000688135.1 Ancylostoma ceylanicum
TTTTCTGCGCTCTTTTCACCTCAGTTCATCTGCTATTTTGGTCATAATTGCCTGGAAAACTTTCTATTTTCACGTTTCAATAGTTGTTTACTCTTTTCCGGCTCGTATCGTTTAACTGTTATCTCTAATTGTGAATTGGCGATATTTGGTCTTGTCCTTTGCCTTACATTTTCTGTTTTTGCTTCACGGATACATTTGTGCAACTGTCATCCTTCCTTTCTGCTATTCCCGTTCTCTTTTGCTCGAAAACACTGCAAATCCTGGTAAATACCCAACTTCGTCAAAAAGTACGTGACGACTGAGGCAGCATTATCGACTTTTTGGTCAGGTCTGTTCCGCGCAACTCGACCATTCCGACCTAACTTAGCGAAATAAGGACATTCAAAAATCGGCTTTTCAGAAGTTTTAACAAAATTGACCGATACCCTCATGCTCACCGTAGTCAAAAACTTAGGACTGCGTTAAAATCTCGATGACAAAAATTTTCGTGGGTGCTGCCTTTAAGCTGCCTGGTTGACATTATGCCCAACTTTCTCTGCATCTCTTTCATTTCCTGTAGTCCTCCTTGTTCCTCCCATCAAACATCTACGGCAGCTCAGATCCGGCCCGTATCCGCTCAAGCCTTCTCGGATTCCGCCACGAAAGCTCATCAGGGTGTGCACGTGTGCGATCCAGCACATCCTTGCACTAGACAATGAGCTGCTTCTTTTCTAGGAACAGGAGCATGTAATTGAATGAAACCTAATCAGCCCGTTAGCTCATTTAGGATCTGAGCTGCACGGTGGCCGACAAAGGCGCGGCGGTTTTGCGAGTTGGTTTTTCTGAAAGTGCATTGTCCTTTAGAGACATGACTCGTTTTTTCTCAGCGGAGAATGATGAAACTCGACTGCACGTGACGTTTGTCCAAATTTTGAAAATGTCGAGGCGAGAATTTTGACGGCTTCTGCAAGGTTTGAGTGTCTGCATCGAGCTGATTTGCACTCTTCTGCAAATTAGCAGACCTGAATTGCTGGCTGCATGAGGGTTTCAGTCCCTGGAGGGCTTGGAAATATTTGAGTCGATGGCCCCTTCTTCACAAAAAGGAGATCAAAATCCATCAAGAGGAAAGGATGAATGCTCTGTTGTTCTCCATGGTGTAACCGCAGAATTTGTGGACAACCGCCATTTTTTTTCACGTTGGCTCACCTACATGTACGATAAAGCGTTATAACTATATGATTTCGTTGTTAGTCAAATGGACGCACATTTATATGCACGTATAATGCATAATGAGGACAAGAAAAACTAAAACATGTAGATCAGCGGCTCAAAACTCATTGAAGATGGGCCATTGTTCTTGTTCCCTCATTAGTCGCCCTGGTTTGAGTACCTCACTCAAATACGTGCTCAAGCAAAGGAGTCAAGCTTACGTTTGAATTCTCATTATTATACGTAAGGATTTTATAACAACTTCCAGGAGCCCAAGTCAAAACCCTGGCGAATTTTCGAAAAACAATCTGGGGGTTTTGAAAAAGACGGGTCATCCGCGGATCCTTAAGAAATGAATGTTGGAAATTCATTTTTTACCCATAAAAGTGGTCGTTCTAGCACTTTTCAATCATGGCAATGTGAAGCCAATGGCCGACGAGGATTTAGAAGGCGGATGGAGGAGCTACTCTCTCACAACTAAGGTGGAAGAATATGGTCTTCAAGTAACAAGTAAGCAAACTTTCGTGAAATTTTTGCCTATGACCGACTAGAATAGCGGTTACGGAGGCAGGGGGCAGCTCGCATTAGTCGATATATTGATCTGTCGCACCTGTTCTGACTTGTTCCAGTTTTAGGCAACTATTGTATTGACTTGTCGGCTAACAAGTCAAAGTGTTCGCACCATATCAATGTACAAGCCAGAACGTGTAAGAAAGACAGATCAATATATCGACCAGTGTTAGGTGCTCCCCCCGCCACCCCTTGTCGCTTTTAACCTCACAACGGGCCTTGGTGAAAGCGAACACCAACTTATGGTAACGTGCCGAAAAGAAATCGAGGGCTGGATTCCATGAAAGCATAGCCAAGCGGAATCAGGCTAGCAAACCAACTCTCACTTCCTGCGTCTCTTAGCATTACGTAGTCTATAGGATGACCAATCATGCTAACCATCGTTGATTGGCTTAGTTACCGTTTCGTGAATCTCAGCCCAATAGAGCTATGTTGTCAGAATTCCACCACTGTCAACCTTCGAGACAAATAGAGCTGAATTCAAGGTAAATAAAGCAGCTAGCTGCGTTTTTACATCCACACGATGAATGCAGGAGTAAGAATAACAAAGACATTAGCAGCGGTGATAAAAAAGAAAGAAAAATTGCCACAAAAGAGATGTTATCATGTTCAGATCACCCACAGATCATATGCTATAGCTTGGACAGCTATATAAAATGATGATTACTTCCTAGGCGAATGAGTACATAATTGTACATATTTGTAATTGTAACTGGTCTTTGTACTGACAACATGAGATGCCTCATGTAAACAATAAACAAACAATAAACAATATGCCACCAAAAGCGCCATCAGCTTAAAAGGCTTCACATGTGTACGGCATTTCAAAGATTCCCTTCCTCATTCGCATATTAGATTTTATCACCTCGTAATGGTAGTCCACTTCCTACTCCATAGAACAGTGCATTAGCACCGACTAGCTTTCTACGAGCAAGCACTTGGACAGCACAGCTTCAATCTTGATAATTTCGCATCTGCACGTTGAAGAGGACGATGCACAGGTGCTGATTATACCTGCACTAGTACTCTGATGACGCAAAAGTGACAACTATGAGTAATTGATAGTTCTTCTAACCAGTGACGTTCTGTGAAGATTCTTCAGATTTCCAGAAGAAGAGAGAATTGCGGGGGATATTTTATGCGTGAGAGTCTTGGCAATTATTCTTATATTATTTTCTGTATTCCTGCAAAAAAAGCCACTGTTGGCTACTCCATATGTTTACTATATTATATTGAATATTATACACTAATGTACGGTTATTACCATGAGCTCAGCAAACATACGTATGTTCTTGATACGAGATTTATTGATACTCAGCTCAGAAAGTCATCGCAGCGCGTACGCATCAATTTTTATCTTGGCTGGATTGAAGGCTTATCAAGGAAAGCTCGTTATCTTTCCTTGACGCAGCGACCATGGGAATTTCTATCTAAACCACTTTGGAATAATCCGGTGTTGAAAATAGCCCAGTTAATACTACTAAATCTCGTTGAATCCTAGCTGCGTTCAACTCAGGTCTCACTTGAACGTCACGCTTGTGCTTGGGCTGATTTGCGTCAACAGCGGGAGCGTCATCCGAATAACTCAGATGTTTGAGCAATGCAGAAGATCTGTGATTCTGTTCTTCACGCCGACGAGTCGAAATATCTGCTAGCGGGACATCTTATCAAAATATGGTATGCAAAATGGTTGATAGAGTTCAGCGGCTCTGCGATGGTATCTTCGAGACAGAAACCGACTGCGCGGCTGAACTCCTATGAGGTATGATTCGTTGGCTTACAGAAACAACAGCTGTGATTCAGGCTCCACTAAGGTCTATTGGTCGATTCAGGCTCATGAACAGTACTAGTAGGATGTGATGCCATGGAAAGCGCGAGTCTTAATCACTGCACGTTAGCCCTTTTTAGCTTGAAGGAAAACTACAGAGTTTTCCGAATCGCTGTGATTAAGAAATCCAGTCGGAGAATCCGAGATATTTGGATATAATGAGCTTTCCTTGACAAGCTTTCAATCCGGCCAAGATAAGGATTGGTATATGCGAGCCGAGATGAACTTTTGAGCGGATTATCGATGAAATTCGTCTCGTGTACACATTCCATTTGAAAAATAGGATTATATGACTTTATAAGCGATCATGTAACATTATTTTTTCAATGATAAAATACATCGGCCACTACTATACTCCTCGATCTTACACTGCTCTGTTGCGCTATGAGAGCTGCCATATAACCCAAACGAGGTGATTTTTGATTTGTTCCCCTTTTGTAGCGTACGATAAGTACCACATATCGGAGGAAATTTGATCTGATCATGACTTATAAAATCTTGTACGGATATTCTGATTCTAAAAAGGAGATGCTATTCAACACTAGTAAGTCGGTCACACTGGGGACTTCCAAGAAACTCATACTGAAAACGGCTAGGAAGAATATTAGTAAGCACTTCCTAGTCAACAGAGCGGGACCTGATATCGAGGTACTTATCATGAAGTCAATCTTTCCAAATAGAGTAGTAGCATTTGAAGAAGTTCCGCAAAAGTACATGGAGTCCAAGGAGAATTATTTGTATTTCTGGTAATCTTTATGTTATTTATCCCTTTTACCATTCTAATGTTGATGTCTTCACCTATTTGTTTGCTCTAAATCTCGATCAATTTTCAGGTTGTGTTGTATAATGGGTTGATCTGAATGTTGTGCTGAATTCCCTCACTACTGATGAGTCCCGGGGAAGGCCATATTTTTAGTCTTGTTTCCACATAGTGATGGTGATAGTGATGGAAACGAAACGGAGACAAGACCACTGTTATTCTTCCTTTTTTTTTCTTTTTTTCTTTTACTCGTGCACGGATATTGAATTTATTAATAAACATCAAATATCAAATGAAAAGATGTTGTATGTCTCTAAAGCAAACACTTCTAAGCGGATATCCGTGTAATAACAAGAAAATTGCAGAGTATCATTATAATTTATGCTGCTGAGATTGCTTACATTATCGGAATAGCGAAAGCTGCTGTTATTTCAGGAAACAGAAAGATGCTCTGCTGACTCTTGAACAACAACAGGTCATTTAATCTCTTTATCGAGTTGGCGTTGAAATGACTTCCGTGTAGGGGACCCGAAGGACGAAGCGGGCTCGGAAGCACACGGAAATGGGCTGCAGTAATGAAAAACTACACTCAACTACACTCGCAGCAACGGCTTCTTGCTCAAGAATCACGTCATTCCCGGGGGAGAAAACAATAAAAGAAAATAGGAATTTGTGGTTTCTAGTGGTCGGAGCAACATTGAAAAGGGTACCCATCACGTTTCTCGGATAGCGCCAGTTGGCCATTCGTGCAGGCTGTTTTGCTAAATACCACGATGTTACTACATTTAGAAAAATCTATTTACCATCTCTATTTGAGGATTTGTTTACTTTTTATAGCCAGTGATGTATTTACTTAATATCGATAAGGAAATTAGTGCGTCATGAGCAAGTGTTGCTGCCAGTGGAATAGGGGGAGAAGCTTCATGGCAACAGGGAAACAACAGATGGGCATCTTCACTGTCATCTATGTACCTACATAATTAGTGACGAAGAAATGAACGTAAATACGAAGTTCTGAAGGAGAATTTCATCATAAATTTATACATTTTACATTTGGCACATATTTAATTGTTCATTTATTCGCTATTTTCTCACTAATCCTTGTTTTTTTTTTCTAACGAGTAGAGCTCGTTACACTATGGATTTTATGGTTTATATGTTTAACTTGTTTATATTATTTACATAGGTTTCACCTATGTATTTCCAAGTTTTATGGGTTGTGCTTCATGTTTTTCAGAGTCTCCATCAAAACACATAGAATACAGTTATTCTATGAGTCCTGGAGCATTAGAGGAAGTTGAGGCAGCAACATTAAACGATCATTTTTCTGAGAATAACTTTTTTTTCTTGTGAGAGCTTTGTAATTTCTTCAACTGTCAGCAAAAAGAGGGGGAAATTGTTACTTTGTAGTGTAATTATGTTGTAATGACGTAGTTCCAGTCCTTTGGTTGATTAGTTTTGCAGTTTCTCTGAAGCAGACATGGGCAGGTGCTTGTTTCCTTGAAGTTCTGGCGGAACAAAGGTGAAATGGAACTGTGGGCTTTTAAAGCTTCTCATCAAGAACGAAGGGGAGCTCTGGACGAAAAATTCATGAAGAAAAAAATGAACTAAAGGTAGGGGAGAAATAGGGGAAACGAAAGGGGAAAATGTGGCATTCTCAGTCGATTTATAGGTCGACCAAGCCCAAAAAACCTTGAAAGTTTAAACCTGGGCCCAGTTGCATCATTAGAAAATTGGGTAAACTCAAAGTAAGTATTGAATTCACTAGGTATCACGATTACACTTAAGTTTACCCTTCTTCTAGCTTTACCTTTCTCTAAATAGTCACCATCTGCAAATGGGTAAAGCTAAGATAATTTTACCCTTGTATAAACTATGGTTCCGAATTCACCACAGGGGTCGTACGCACCACTGAGATTACTAAAGGTAAGCATGTTAAAACCACACAAGTTTTCCTATCGTTAACTCAGGCCCTGGTTGCATCATTGAGATTACCCTGGGTAAACCTCTTGACACCCACTTTGCTTATGAGTAGATTTGGGAGCGTTCTCTGGCGTCAGCGGACTTACCGCGGGTAATCTCAACGATGCATCCAGGTCTAGAGAGATTGGGTAATACCATACCCATGGGCAGTAGTTCGGTATAGACTACATATGGGTAGACATGCCTATGGGTGCCACGTAAAGGGTGCATAAGGGTAAATTTAGGTAATTCAGTGTGCTTACCCGGGTAATCTCAATGATATATTCAGGTCCAGGGAGAATGGGTAATGCCATAACTATGAGTAGCAGTTGGGCATAAACTACGTATGGGTAGACATGTTGATGAATGCCAGGTGAAGGGTAAGTGAAGGTAAATTTGGGTAAGTCAATATGTTTAACTGGGGTAATCTCAGCTATGCATCCGGGCCCTGGTGACCTCCGTTATGCATCTGGGCCCTGGATCTTGGGTATAGACTACGTATATTTAAGTCAACATGGGTAACCGTTTACCATGGGTAGTTTTAAGGATGCGTCCGTGCCCTGGTGACCTACCAAGCCCCGTCAATCCTTCTCACCCCATCTTTGGACGCTAATTTCTTTTACTCTCTGCACTCTTGACGTCTACTGTTGCTCAGGATGAAAGTCCAGGGAAAAACGAAAACCACGCAAATTCAGAAATATCACATCATGCATTTCCATTTGTAGGTAATTGAATTTCTCATGATAGAACAAAAACCTGTGGGTACCGCGGTGGTGGGAAGGTAAAGGAAACACCCACGGGATTTTCCACTTCCAAGATGACGTGAGCTCTTTGCAAAGGATTTGTTGACACGAGAAATATGCAAGAACTACAGGAAATTATCGCCTACCCACGGAGATATTGTGATGGCAATTGTGAGACGTGGTGAGCCAAGGACGAGTTGTCATGTGCCAGGTAATCTGGTTGAGGAGGATAGGTTGCGTCATATGCCAGGTAATCTGGTTGAGGAGGATAGGTTGCTTGCCCGGCTCCCTACTTCAGGCTTCCAAGGGCGTCCACTTCATTTTTGAGTTTGATTCTTACCAGTTTCTAAACCAGTGCCACGACCTGACCCCAGATACCGTATGCATCATCCAGCTTACCCTGGATAAGAGGAGGATAGGTAGCCTGTCCGGCTTCCTACTTAAGGTTTTCAAAGGCAGTATCCACCTCATTTTCGATTCCACCATTTTATTTTTACCAGGTGATGAACCAGCGCCACGACCTGACTCCAGGTGCCGTATGCATCATCCAGTTTACCCTGGGTAAGAGGAGATAGGTTGCCTGTCCGGCTCCCTACTTCAGGCTATTAAAGGCAGTTTCGGTCCTCACATTTTAAGTTACCAAGTGGTGAACTAGCGCCACCCCATTTGCCGTACGCATACTTCAGTTTACCCTGGGTAGACATGCCAGCACCCCTGAACCTGGATGCATCATTGAGATTACCCACGGTAAGCCAGCTGATGCCTGTGTTGAGGACGAGTGAACATGTGAACATGTTTACTTTGGGTAAACATGTTAACAGTGATGCATGCGACCTCCGGCCTTACCCATGGTTAACACCAGCGTGAATACGCTTACCCTGGGTAACCGAAACAACAAGCGAAAATAAGTGAGTTGTGTCACGTCCGCCAGTAAATTATGAGAATGCATTTGTTTCCAACGATTGAACAGCTTCCGGATTGTCTATGCCTATTTTTTAGTTTACGAAAGCTCAAATTTCAAATTATAAAAGTTCCTGGAAGTGTTGGTTCCGGATAAGTCCTTGCACAGGCTGAATTCTCATAGAGATTTACTGGAATTTCCTGGAGAAAGGCATGATTCCAACACACTCAGAAATGGCTTAAATCCAGAGAATTATAAAATCATGTTCTCTGAGAAGTTATTACCTAGCATTTCACCCTTCAAATTATTTTTGATCTGCAGGTGGTTTACGTTGTGTCCGAATGGATAAGTGAATTTATCCTAAGAGGTCGTTCTTTGAAAAAAATCGTCGACTGCGCATGCAAACCTAACCGCGGCTTCTAAAATATTAACTCACTTAAATAAATTGCAGGGAATAGTGATAAGGTAGTACTTTGGTACTTCCATGGTAATAAAAGTTGTATTTTTAAACCATATTCCTTCCTGAGTAGTTGACAACATTACCAGCTCACTTGCCTTACCCTGGAATGTAATTTTACCTAACGACCACCTCAAATGCCCATAATAAAACTCGAATAAAATCAAATTCTATGAGACATTTGACCTACTTAGGGATCATTACTGCAAAAATAAGGAAGACAGTTGGAAAAGTATCACATTTCTGTGATGAGAATTCTGCGAAGGCGAATCACGTCACAGTGCAACATCTTCGATTACAGCCACCTACACTTCCCATTACAAGTGCGTCTCAGCTTCCGTGCTGTGGAGGTGGGGATAGTTTGACCTCATAGAGGGCATAAGAAAGCGACTTAACGCTTTTCCATAGAAAATATCCTGGGAAAGCGACTGGTAGAAAATTGTCTTGATAATGGCCTTAATGGCCAAACAATATGGAGGTGGTCGTCTCTATTTTCGTCATGGTCTTTTCTTCAAACAAGGGACGGTGCTATACACTATGGATTATACGTACGTGATATTGAGCTTAATGAACTAAAAGGTCCGAGATCTAAATGGTCCAATAGGTTGGCCCAGAAGTCTTGTTCCAAATGCCACATTTTTTCAAACAATCATAGATCACACTTCCGGTCTTGTTCAAGCCCCGAAACCGGTTCTGTGTAAAACAGGGGCCTCTCAATCTGGTTATTTATTTATTTATTTATTTTAATCATCAATATTGATGAGCCAGGATAACGGAGATAACGTTGTGATGGCAGAACCAAACTGAATATAGAAGGAACTACTCTTGGATATGCGAAGAGATCTTACTATATTAAAAATTGATTATAAGAGAAATATCAGTGCCAAAACATCGGGGAGGCACAACGAGGTAAAGTTTACGAGCCCTGGCCTACAGCTCTGAGAAGGGTGGAACTTTTCCACTTGTTTCTGGCTGCAGGTACAGTTGAACAGCTGGTAGGCCTGTCAGAAGGCTGAATTGTACGTCAGGACTGAATTTCATCAAAAGAAAACCTGGTAAACCAACGATGGTTAGCCTTACTAACTATAGTGTGTGCTAGGGTCTGGATGCATCGTTAGATTACCCAGGGTAAGCATGTAGACGCTCGTGATAACACTTTTTTGGCTTACTGGTTACCAGAGTGGACGAGTTTTTCGAGCACAATATGGCTTATTTTGCCATTGTAGGCTTACTTTTGACCACCGGATGAGATTACTCGCTGCTACAAGGTATATTCATTTTTACCCAAGGTACTCGCGTACTTTAGAGAACGGGGTAAGGGACAAGTTCTCGGGATAGTTCATGAACTGGGGCTCTAGTTTCGCTTGACAAGGATTTCATAATTTGTAGCCCAGGTGCCAGCAAGTTACTCCAAAAAGGGACATTTCCATCAGAAAAGCTCTCATAATTCTGTTTTGAAGTCAAAAAAAGAGTTTCAACCCACAAAACATGAATTGATCTGCTCTGACGCTGATCGTTTTATCCCTTATACATACTTTTATCACTCTTCCCAGGTTCTACACCGCTGCTAATCCTCTATTCATAGATGTGTTTCTCTTTCGCTGTTGAGATTACGTAGCTACAAATGAATTGAATCGCCATCGGGAGTTGACATCACTTTCTTTTCATAGCACTTGAGCAGCTCAATGCATGCAAAACGAAACAAAATTTGGAAAACATCAAGTGCCATCGTGGTGTCTGGTCATTTCGTGCAGAATCTAATGTGTTAAATTGATGAAATGGCGTCACTTTAGCACTTGCTTCTTCCTGCAGCTTTAAAGGGGAGAAAAGACAAACCAATTATTAGTTCTTATCTCTCCTATCAAACAAAAAAGGACATTACTCTAGAAAAATTATCTTAGTAGGGACCAGTTGTTGGTAGCGAACTCTGGATTTTTTTTTCCAATAATCCATTGAGAGAGATTAAAATGTCCCTGGCTGAATTTTAGGCGGACGCACAGGGCTGAGCTCTATCCATCTTTTGAAAAAAAGTAGATGGCTCCACTACAGTTGGCCACGTGCCAATAAAAAATAAACAAGAGAACAAAAGGCAAACAAAATTATGTTTTCGGGCCGCATTCAAGTGCAACTACCCATTTTTCCTGCAGCTGAGAACGCGTAGGCGACCCCACGTTCGGGCAATAACCTCGTGTATTGCTGCAAAAACACGTACTACTCCATTACATAGTAACAAATAGCTTTAGCATGCAATTTACCTTAATCACTTGCGCGTGAAGCTTCTATGGTGCAATGAATATGCGGAGGTTGCAAGGCTTTGATTTGTTAATGGGGAGGGGGGGGGGGG
>JARK01001373.1:672290-701570 GCA_000688135.1 Ancylostoma ceylanicum
GGGGGGGGGGGGGGTGGAGAAATCAACGAAATTTCCTGAAATGGAGAATGCTGATAAAAATCTCAATGTACTCTCTTCGTAGAACCTGGGCGTATTGTCGTGATAATATTTGTTTTGCTTCTATGCTTCACAGGTTGGTATAGCACGTCTTCGTTGGCCTTACGTTTCGACTACACGTCTTCCTCAAAGGCCTGGAAGCGGTCCAAGATGTTACTAATTTACGAGTTATCCCATAAAACGCCTCCTCTCCCAGTGCGTTCGACTTGTTTTAGTCAGAGCACAGTGAGATCCGCAGCCGAAAAACCACGTGCTCCCACGAATATTGCGGGGATGGTCTTCCGCTATGGGCAGATCCGTTATTGGTGAGTGTATGCGGACTACTGGCTCTGCTGGTGTCACTTGCCGAGCATAAATAGTCTTGGCAATCTTATGGCTCACTTAATGATAGAAAAGCCATGAGGTCACTAATAATCGCCAAGTGCTCATTTTTGCCATTCATTCTGGGATTCCGTTTGCAGATCCAGAATGCCCCAAGAGCTTTCCTGGCGGACGTTTGTGTTTCCTAAGCAAGGATGGTACATTTTACATTGGAATCAAATCCGCCATATTCGTGTGAGCACGTGGCAAGAGTCATTTTTTGGCTGCGGATCTCACTGTGCTCTGACTAAAACAAGTCGAACGCACTGGGAGAGGAGGCATTTGATAGGGTAGCTTGTAAATTAATAACATCTTGGACCGCTTCCAGGCCTCTGAGGAAGACGTGTAGTCGAAACGTAAGGCCAATAAAGACGTGCTCATATACCAACCTGTAAGGAACAGAAGCAAAACAAATATTATCACACCACTAAAAATGATTGCTCTGGTCGCTTCACACCGGCGTTCCCGGGAATTCAGGCAAGATCCGCCGTTGGCTCTGAGAATGCAAGATATACACGAAGTCCAGCCGGAATTTACCCAGAAACCGACTGAATTACGCGAAAAACACGATTTACAAGGAGTTTCCCAGCAAATCAGACAGAAATCGTCGTTGTAAAATCAACAGAGTAAGTAGTATTTACTTGTAGGTCAGCTCTATGGTTCTGCGGTGTGAATCTACTGTTTACTGGAAAAATCTCGAGCCAATTATCTAGCGCGTTTTGACTCGATCTAGTGCAGTCCAGCTCATTTGCAATGGTCCCATGGGAGCATGGTGGAACACCCTTCGCAGCTGTGGATGTTACGGAGAGCAAAACGAAGCAAGAAGTGCTCGTCAAGCACAATATGTATAGCTTCTCTGTTAACACACCGAGATCATTCATTAAGCGAAAATGATCAGTGAGCTTTCCGGAAAAGAAACTCCGCTCTGGATGTTATCCAGAGCAGACTTCCTGCTTTTGCAAAGAGTTTCTTGCCAGACAAGCTGCAGATTTTACAGCTATGTTTGGTGTAGACATTAGTGATCATGCGTATGTGGACGCTTCCGCTTTCTTGCAGATCCACGCGTCAACGCCACCGCCACCGCATTTCAATCGCGGTTCAGTGATTTTCTGCTGAGCAGGGATCGCGGGGGTCTGTGGAAATTGCATAAACTAAAATGAGAGGAAAAATAAATATGGGGCATAGTCCCGATGAGAACAACCCAACAACCGTAAATAAAACGTAAAACTGAAGTCTTATTCTTTTGGAGCAGATGTTAGGGCCGTATACTATTCAACATAACCAAGAACTTGCTCAGCCAATCAAGGTAAACCTCGAATTTGAACGCATATGTCACACGCAGATAATTATAAATTCTTACACACCCATCCTGGTCTTTACCTGCTTAGGCCCTTTGTCGTTGATTCTTTCTATTTAACTTATATCCTCTGTATGTTTTATAACTCATTCTCGTCTGTTAGTGATGCAGCACGCTTTGTGCGAAATAAGTAATAACAATAATGATGAAGCAACATACAATCAGGACTTCACAAGTCTGTCAACTTGTTTGGAGAATGAATAAAAGCCAGCGTGTAGTAAAGATTTGCTCAGCTTTCGGAGTCATGACTGGCCTCTATGTAGGAAAAACGTTGATCTAACCATAGTCTTGGCCACCCAGAGTGTAAGAACTGGGCTATCTCTCACGCAAATACTAAACTCGTATATGCACTTCCTCGGAATCTGTGCGACTGCTGAGAAAGTAATGTGCTGCGAAAAATAGGTACTGTACTGGCCAGTGATCGGAAATTGAGCGTTGATTTCTTCCTAAATAGTTGAAGAGACGTTTGATCGAATAGGATGCACTTCGTATCGCCCATTGCAGGCTCTGAAGAAGGCGATCTGCCGAAACGATAGCCAAAAAAATATATAAATCAAACTTCAGCCTCGTGTGTGGCTTGCCAAGATGTCAACGCAATATACGAACGTTCCGAGGTTCATCGAAAGTTGAGCATTCCGAATAATTGTTTGTTTTGATATTATTAATATTTGTATTATTAATATTTTATTATATTATTTTATAATGANAAGGCTTTCTTCAAATCGATGAACGTGAGACAGAGAGGCATCTTGTACTCTCGTGATACTTCAATGAGCCTGGTGACGGTGTGTATATGGTCGATCGTACTGAATCCTTTCCGAAACCCTGCTTGCTCGCATGGCTGTCCTTCGTCTAGTGTTCTTTCAATCCTGTTGAGGATCACTCGCGTGAAGAGTTTGTAGACTACGGACAGTAGGCAGATAGGGCGATAATTGCCAATGTCCTGCGGGTCTCCCTTCTTGTACAGCAGCACGGTTCTGCTGGTCTTCCATTGGCTAGGTACCTTGCATTCCGACAGGTACCGCGTGAAGAGTCTAGCAAGTGTGTTCACAAGAGCTGTCGGTAGATTCTTCAGATGTTCGGGTCGGATCCTGTCGGGACCGGGCGCTGTACGATTCTTCACCGACTTGATGGCATGTCGGACTTCGGAAGGGAGAACCGACGGGATGACATATTCATCCTCCCTGAGATGGCATGGAGGGAGGTGGACATGGCTGTCGAAGAGGTCCGAGTAGAAGTCGTAGATGACCTTCTCCATTACCCTTCTAGATGATGTGATCGTTCCGTCTGGGCGTCGGAGGGCTGTCATCTTGGTCTTACGGTTGGCGAAGTCTCGGCGGGTGTTGCGGATGCTTCTTCCTGCCTCTGCGGCTTCAGCCAACACTGCTGCTCGTCTCTCCTTGAGGTCTTCTTTTATCGCTTCTCTGCACCGTCTTGCGAGCTCGGACGTAAGCTGGTAGTTGCCTGCGGCTCTCGCTGCTCCACGCTGGCGTATCAGCTCGAGGGTCTCATGAGACAGTCGTCTCTTGGTGGTTCTCAAACCCTCGGCTTTCTTCGCACTATCACGGAGATGCTGAATGAGCCGTTCGTATTCTTCATCGATGTTGTCGACAACGGTATCTTCCCAAAAGCCGGCTAACGTAGTGAAGAGATCCCAGTTGATGGTTGGTTTAGGACTCCTCTTCTTGTACTTCGCGGCTTTCTCTCCTTTGCGCGAGAAGAAGAATCTTGCGCGAAGGAGGCGATGGTCTGATCCGGTGTAGAACTTCGGTACAACACCGACGTCGGTCAGGCAATACCTTCGGTTGACGATGATGTGGTCAATTTCATTATGGTACTCTCCACCGGGTGACTCCCACGTCCATCGTAGGGAGGTTGGCTTCTGGAATTGTGAGTTACCATGGATGGTCCTCGTCGTCATGATAAACTCGGACAGCCTCTCTCCCTGTTCGTTCCACTGTAGGCCGTGGGTACCGATGTGAAGTTCCTCAGGCGTTCTTCGAGGGCCAATCTTGGCGTTGAAGTCGCCAACGATGACCTTATAGAATGTGTGGTCTTCCCTGTAGAACTTCTCCAAGTCCATATAGAAGGCCTCGATCTCGTCTTCATCGTAGCTGGATGTTGGAGCGTAGGCGACGAAGACTGTCAGGGCCGGCATTGATCCACATCTCCTCAGTCGCAAACGTCCGATTCGGGTCGTCAGTTGTTCGAAAGAATCGATGTTCATGGCCAAGTTCGTGTTGACGAGGACACCAACTCCACCAACTCCTCTACTATCGCAGGTTCCAAGGAACAGTTCTTCTCCAGTATCGAAGGTGGCGTTCAGCGGTCGGTGTCTCCTCGTCTCGGTCAGTCCGATGACGTCGTACCTGATCTTCCTGGCCTGCACCATCAGATCCTCGATGGAAGCCTCCGATGCAAGTGTCCGTGCGTTGAAGGTACAGATCGTCATCATAGTCCTTCTCGTTTTAGGCAGCCTAGATAACCCCTCGAACCTCGTCCTCACTGACGCTGCCGTACCAGTGACTCTTCCGAGATTAGGGGAACACTCTTTATTATTGCTGTGTGTAGCTTGAAGAAATTGACCCACAGGGAATAGCTTGCTGGGCTCTATTCCCCCGTGGGGGCTGGGGTAGGGTTTCACCGGGGAGTTAGCCGGGCTCCCCGGGAGTGGACGATGGAGCTTATTTGTTGGAGGCGACTCCGAACCGCCTCCCTTGTACCTCCCAGTCACTTGAATGCAGGGCTTTTGATCGGATAGATGTGCAGGATACAATCCGTAGACACGCAAGCACACCCACGCACGCATGCATGAACATACTCACGCGCTGACAGAAAGTATAAATCGTTCCGATATTGCAGAAACAGGGAGTCCATCCCCTGAATCCACCCGCGTCTCAGGGCAGGTACAAGGTCGCGTTTGGTCCGCGATTCACCCCCTATCCGCCACCTGGGGACGCGCCACGTAGCCTTCGCGACTAACCGGCTGTGATCCCTCTATGAGGGAGATCCGTGGAATTTCAAGTTACCACAGTGAATTCGGTGAATTCTGCAATTTTTACAATCCTCATCCTTAGGACGAATTAAATCTGTATCGACATCCCTGTAGGTCATATCCCCCCCCCCTTCCCCAAGTTCTCCGAATTTCTGAGACTACTCTATAAGGTAATTATAAACTTTGTTTCAGGTTATTTTTGTTTACTTTATAATTATTTTTGAATAATTAGTGTTTTTATCATTTTTATTTCCTATCCAGATCCCCAAAGCGCTGAAGATCCCACTTTTTCGCACGCCCCTCCGCTACCTCTCCCTCCGCAAACTTTTTGCGTCCGCCACTGCTGTGTATGTGTTTTATATGTGCTTTGAAGCTAATTAGAGATCTTCAGAAATATGCGACCTTCCTCCAGAGTGGTATTGCTAAAGTCCTATTCCTCGGAAGGCTTCTCATTCTACACAAACTACAATAGTAGAAAAGGGAAGGAATTAGATGGAAACCCATTTGCCTGCATGCTGTTCTACTGGCCAAGACAACACAGACAGGTGAGCGGAGCTCTCATTTCTCATGACGAGAGGTTTGGAAGGAAGTCTGGAAAGCCCAGACGACTGGAAGATGCAGAAGTTACCTTCATCATACAGATAGCCGCACGCGCGTCAAACGCACACATCTATCATAAACTGGCCTAAACGGTTGAAAAATCTGGAAGAGATCATTGCAATGTAGTGATGTTAGCTTTTTAACTTCGCTTGCTCAGTGAATCTTCACTTGTCACGAGCAAAATTCAAGCAAATTTCTGTGATCCTTTCCAGCAGTCCTCTGCAACTCACTTATCCAACATAAAAAGATGAGCCGTGGCTATATTGCAGCTAAATTTCGTTTTAGATCCGTGTGGAGGGTAAAGTGGAAAAGCTGCCAAATGAAGCAGCTGTCGAGTACTGGAACTCACGTCCGCTATCCAGTCGAATTGGCTCAAAATGTAGCGAACAAAGTACTGTGATTCCGAGTAGGCAGGTCAGTTCTTTCGTTAGTATTATAGAAGTTTTTCCTTTATTTTCAGTTTTTTTTTTTCAATCATTTGGGGAGTTTTCTTGTTGTACAACATGATTTTCTTGATGAAACGATCTCTTTTAACAGCGTAATGAGAGGGAAAACCAAATAAGAATATGAAGATGAACAGGAACAAGAGCATGCAAAGGATTATGTTTCATTGAATTTAAAGTCTCTACATATTCGGGAATGAGTCTATTCTTTGTTTTAATAATTTTACCAAAGATTGAGGGGAAAAATGATAAGTTACAGCGGTTATGAGAGCTGACAAAATTTCTTCCCCTTTGACCTCTAGCAGCTCACGAAACCAACGATTTTGTAAGTGACGCTTAGGGAGCTTCAAATGGAAGTATGGGCGGTTCATGACAGAACATGACCACAGCTGCTCTATGAGGTAAAAGGAGGGCTTCACCTACCCAAGCAGATTCACACGGATGGAGATGAGGAGATTAAAGTGCTATTAAGAAAGCGCTTGTAGAAACGCTTGAAGGGAGCAGAAGGAGAGAGGAAGATTCCTGTTCTGCCCCTAACCAAGCAGATATGGTGTGTCACAGAGAAAAGGAAAACCTTGAAAAAAAAACGAGGTGTTGAATACATAGATCCGAGAGTGAGCGTAGACAGTAATAGCTATCTCTCATACCTCCAGTGGGCGGGATTACGTGGGTCGACGAATGAGGGGTTGCCGTCACGGTGGATTCGCGTTGGCTTTCACTTGTAACTTTTTCTTTTCCTACACCGTCACGAGGAAGTAACAGGGGTGTTTCATTCATTCCTCTTTCAGTTCCTTATCGATAAACGAAAAGCATTGGAGGAACTTGCGGCGAAAGAAGGTGAAGGGGCTATCACAAAGCCGGAGTCTTGGTAAGTTCTAAGAGGATTTATTTACCCTTTGAAAACCTGTGAACTACCACTTTTGAAATCAATTCCAGGGGAGGTTATATTCTTGTACCGGATTACTACGAATTCTGGCAAGGTCAAAGCGATCGAGTTCACGATCGTTTGGAATTCCGAAAATCAGATGATAAATGGGTGATGCAACGGCTTTCTCCATGAAACTTCCATTATGGAATCTCATTTCTTCGACTTCCATAGTCCCTTTCATAATTTCTATGTTCAATCCAATTATATAATTTTATTGAAATCAGAGAAATAGATAAATAAATATTAGAAAGAATGAGACTACTTAGTTGTACTTTAGAAACATACTGGCTTGAAAACATTGAGGCAGAAACCTGTTAGTGTACTTGTAACAAGATGGATACGATGAAGAGTGCGAGAAAAAACAGCAAATGCAAATTTTGTTTTGAACATATTCAACGAAGTTTGAACTTGAGGTATGAAATCTAATCTCACAGCAATACCACTTCTCCAAAATAATCTCATGACAATGCCAAAACTCCAAAAAAGAAACTTAGGAAATCAAAAGTTGAAGGATGACGGTATCACAGGATTTAACCCCAAAACATCAGGTCTTATTGAAGGCGACATACAAAAAAACCGTTAGTATCCAGTTCAGGTTAGTACGCGTAATGTACACAGTATGTTACATTGTAAATACAGGATCTTGAAGAATGTCAAGCTTTTCGAAACAGAGACTGAGAAGAACTACCCCAATCCCTCAGTAAAGCAAACGCACAAAAGAATCACTTGGAAATTCCTACTAGAAAAGCTCCCACTAGAGTTGTTGCAATAGCAACAACCAAGATGTTAAGGTTGCGTTTGCCAGTAATTTCCCTGAAAATACATAGTAGATGCAAAAGCTATTACATAAAAGTGCAATACAGCGGCAATACAGATGAATAAAGGAGAAGCCAACATACTTGAAGTAAAATACACTCCACATCGCTGCACATACTCCAGGTACCATGCTAATAATCGGGAAGGTGACAGACTGTGACAGATTGTCGTTGGCTACGAACCATGATGACTGCGCGACACTCCACATGCAGCCAGCCATCATACTTGGGCCAATAATACGTGAATTCACAACAGGATTATTCTGAAGATAAACTCGTCCGTCGGTTCTTTCCCGTTAGAATAATCATATTCATTAACTTCTCTGCCAACGTGGGCACTTTTAAGGTTTTCGCAAGTTGTGGTTTGAAAATATGCCATTTTCGAACATAAGTGCCGAAAGAGCGCAACATAAAAGATGCTGCATAAGCCTTGAGATGTGTTAGCATTGTCGCTAAATGCCTTAGGATCAGCGACTTTAGTCACTACTCCCTTCATGTTTAAAAAGAGCTGGCTCTGCTCATTCACAGACTACCACCAGCATCATAAGCCAGTTCTGCTAATCTCCAAACCCAATCAACTATCACTTACTCCAGTGTACATGATATAGCAGACAAACACCATGGTGGCCGTTAAGAAAATACCGCAATAATGAGAAAAAACGTAATCCAATCCATCCTTTGAAGCTCCAGGAAACTAAAAGAAATAGGCGCATCGAAGTGAACACAAAATAAAAGAAATCTTCCAAAAACCTTTTCTGGGTGATCCTGAATATAGATAACTGGCACAAACGTGACCCCATAGAAGACACCAGCCATGAGGGCGGTGAGAATTGCTCTACAAAGCGCAAGAACATACTCTAAATCAAACTACAGTGATCAAGAGGTGTCACTAGCTCAACTGACAGGATTCTTTTCGTTTGACGGCTTATCCCAACAGAAGGAGTAGGGCTTATAAGAGGGCTGGCTTCTTCGGGTGTGTCATCATGCGCGATAACTCTTTCTTCGGCTAGCACTTCCAAGTGAGATGGTGTGCGAACAGAAGGTCGAATCTGCGAGAAGCAAAAGCCGCTAAAAAGGGATGTAGCAAGATAGAAGCAGTGGATTGGATAACGTAAAAGTAAGCATAGAATACCAACCCAATGATAACCATTAGCAGACCCAAGTAGTTTAGCACTGGCCATGCAGGAACAGTAGCTTTTACACCGAATAGGCCATACCTTCAAGTGAAAGTCCCAATGCAGAAAAAGCGGTGACAAAGGCTAACGAGATCTACTGTACCTGCCTACTGCCCATCCAGTGATACAATTTGTGGCACCCCAGATGAGCATTCCCATTCCAAGACCAAGAACACTCATTATAGGAATAGCTGTCACATTACCTTCAATAGTACGTCATGGAATTCTCCTTTTTTAGAAGAAAAAGAAAAATTCGACAGAACGAACCTAGCGCCCAGAATACTCCTCCAAGCATGGCAAGTGGTTGGAACTTTGGGAATCCTTCAAGGGCCTGGATAGCTAACCCAACACTAAGGATGGCGGTGGCCATTACCCATTGCACGAAGACTCCTGAAAGTCAGAAATGTTATTTGCATATTTTCGTGCTACAGTACTGGCCAAAAAGATATCACCTTTTGAACTTTTGTTCATAACTGCTCTCTGAATGAAGCTTGAGATCTCTAGTTTTGGGAGTTACTGCAACAACTCACTACTAATAAATTGAGATACTAAGATCCTCACCGCGCCTGCGAATTTTTATAAGAAAAATTTTTTCACCCAAAAAGTCAAAACCCTTGATTTCGCACCACTTACATTCAACTGCTGTGCGACTTCCGCAAGTGGAGTTTTTGCCAAAATCGAATCTTTTTCACCGAATGGAGTAATATCCAACAGATTTCCAGTGGGCTGGGGCCGAATTCTGAAATCTCTGGAGCTCAGATGACGTCCCCTTGCAATTGACCCCTTTCGACTGTTTCAGCCATTCTGAACCGCATGTACGGCCCTATTTTGAGCTGGATCTTGTTCTGATTGATGCTTTAGCTTAAGCGAAAAGAGAATGCTTGCACTGTTGCTCGCTGGATGCCTAGCCAATCCAGATACCTTAGCCAGACATAAGGTCACCATTGGGGCACCTTACGAGTTTCAAGTTTTGCATTTTTATTTCGGGGAAGAATGGAACTACGATAGAGGGATTTTCATTCTAAATGATGCGTATAGTTTTCTAGAATACCGTATGGAAATATAACACCCATCAAGTCTCGAATCAGGCAGGGTATGGCACGCAAAAATGCTCTGGTCTTCAGCATATGTCAGAGGAGTGCTCTATTTCCATGAAAACGGTCAGATGGAGCGTAAAATAGGTCGGGTGGCTCAAAAAATGCTCTTGTAAGATTGTGCTTCTCATGTTAAAGATCGAATCTCGAGAATATGGCACGGAGGCTCACAGTCCCTCACAGGTGGTTGTTGGTGTTCATTTTTAAGCCCTCGTAACTCATCAATTTCCCATAGCTTCAGACGTAAGCGTCTACCCAGACATTCTAGCAACTATGTCGGCTCTCAAGAAGCAACGATGCACCCATAAACTTATCTTTCCCCATCGAAATAAAAATGCAAAACTTGAAACTCGCAAGGTGCCCCTATGGTGACCTTATGTCAGACTAGGGTATGTGGATTGGTTAGGCATCCAGCGAGCACCAGTACAACCACTCTCTTTCTGCTCAAGCTAGAGCATTATGTAGAACAAGAACCATCTCAAAACAGGGCCGTAATTGAGACCCAAAATGGCTGAAACTGCTGAAAGAGTCAATTCCATGGTGACGTCAACTGAGCTCCGTATATGTCAGGGTTCCTCCTCAACTTACCGGAATTACGTTGGAAATGAATCCATTCGCTGGGAAAAGTTTGATTTTGGTAGAAATTGCACTAGTGGAAGTCGCACAGTAGTTGAATGTGAGTTGTGCAATACCAAGGATTTTGACCTCCTTGAGTAAAAAATTTTTATTATAAAAAGCGCAGTGAAGTGATAGTAGCTCTATTTATCAGCAAAGAGTAGTGACATTACCTGCCAAAATTGGAAAATTCAAGCTTCACTTCGAAAGAAGTAATGAACAAAAGTTTAAAAGGTGATATCTTTTTGGCCAGTACTGTATATTTGTCTTTTCCTGTGTTCTCGAGGTTTGAACAAGTGTGTAGTTATTCGAAAGCAATTCTTTTGTGCTGTCACCACTTTCAGGACAACTCCGTTGTGCCTCGTTTACAGGGTCCGCATGCATCACTGAGACTACTCAAGGTAAGCATGGTAAACCATACAAAATCACCTATCGTTACTACGGCCGTCAATAAGTTTACCCTGGGAAACCTCAATGATGAATTCAGCCGAGGTATTGTAATTTTAAAAAAATCCAGACATCAGAAAAACCAATGTCGAAACGAATGAACAAGTCTCAAGTTAAAGATCTTGCATAAAATACCAGTAGAGAATAAAATTAACCATTTCCAGCGTCGAATTTCTTCACAGGCACGAATGCACTCCCGAAGAACACCGAAGAAAGTCCACATGCCGCCAGACCGATCACCGCCGATGTCATCCTCCTAAACACTAGCACCGAACTGTCGAAAAGCCAAATGTGGACAGAAAAACGCTATCGACAGGACAGGTAATAATATTACAGCCGTCTGCACGACAACTATCAAGAAAACGGCTGTCATGGAATAGTATTTATGGATGTAAACAAGCATAATAATAACAAACAAACTATAAACATGTATAACACACGAGACCGCAATATCTAATGCAGCTGTAACGGCTATTGGCAACTATTTTGCTCCTATTAATTTAATCATCACCACTGACGACCTGTTTCAGCTCGTCATCCTCCTCGTTCAGATCCTGGAAACGGTGACGTAAGTGGGATTATCATATATGCAAAATTCTGCGCGCTTTACCCACCTTAAGGTGATCATATCTCATAATTATTGATGTGGGGATCCCTCGAATATCACCGGAAGGAGTCAATTTGGGCCTTATTTCCGGACAGATATCACGCATAATCCTGAACAACAGAACAAATGGCACTCTCCCTCAATCAGTTCTAGAAGAAGAGCCACCTATGTCGCTTCAACTGTTTCCAATACAATTCTTTGCCACCTTCACAATGACCGAAAGATGTTCGAGCGGAGACGCTGTCAGCATGTACGTCTGTCAGGTACCTTAAATGCTGTATTACTAGGATGGAGAAATGAGCAGATAAAAACGCGGTTGGGAAAAAGTAGAGGCACCTGTACAGATAGTACCACTGCTTATTGGAAAACCACGCAGCAGAAACGAACAACGAATAAATCACTACAAATGACATGGCAGATCCACCAAAGAGTTTCGCTGACTGAAAATTGCATTCTAACGGTGGCTAAAGGCAAAGAGTGGAGAACTCACATTGTGTAACCAGTAAGTAAAAATACTCGTAAAGGAGGTCCAAGTGGCCCATGATATACTTCGTTGAGCTAAAGATGCATATCCATCATGTGCATGCAAGTCACGTAGAAACATAAAACGAAGTGCCTAAAAATCTATGGAAAATGTGATTCCAATTGGTTAATTATTTATAAATGTACCCTAGAACGATTGTTTACACTAACATTTTCAGATAACACAAATGAAGAAGCCAAATCCGTTCCAGACGGAGTATCCCATTGTATAGGCACTTTGACATCAAGGAAGTCAATAGCATCTATATTGTGGCTCCTAAACATACAACAGACAATAAAATAAGCTGCCGCATCGAAGCCCTTGAATCAAATGCAATAAGCCTACGTGAGAGAGAAAATCAGGGATGAAATTGCGCATTAGTGATAAGTATGGCGTTCAAGCATAAGCTGTCTTCAACGATTGAGTTCCATGTACTCCCGCACTATTTTAGCAGATTTTCAAGTTACGCAACCAAAAATCACTGCGACTAACAAAATGTAGGGAGCGCGACTGACAAAACGTGGACTGAAACCTGCAAATATCTGCACATATTAAAACTAATTATAAAATTTAATTTAGTAAGTCTCCTTCACCTTACTGATGAGTGCAGGAGGAGACTTACTCATATGTTTAGTTTTCGTATAAGGTTCATGCACGAAACGAAAACTGAACAGACAAGGAAGTTAGAACACTTATTTGAGCTTAGGAATTCAATTCTCCATAAACAGCTTGAGATTTCTTTGAGAATCTATGTTTAGTTCGAGAGTAGCGAGATCGTGGACTCGGGAAAATGTATTTCAAAGAATATTGCTCATTCGGGCTCGAAAGAAAAGTGAAGCTTGGAGAAATCAACATCAACATCGAATATAACGTTTACCCAAAGCCTGGGAACGTCGTTCCAGCACCGTGAGCTACCCTAGTCAGGCAGCTGATATTAGCACACCTAGGATAATAATTCAGAATAAGGATCTAAAGAATGAATGGAGCAGAAATCCAGGAAAATCACATACAGGGTGCGGCAAGTCTTTGAACAAGCATATTCGATTTTCAAAAAATGAGGAAGAAAAAATTGGAAAAGCTGAATGTTGCTGTGTGTTAATGGCCCACTTGTTAACATAAATAATATTTTTGACTCCAAAATTTCCTCAACTGGTAGCGACACGGGCTTGTCAAAAATTAGATGTGACGTTGGCCCGGCGTGCAACCTGATGAACTGAAATTCATTTCGGCCCTTCTCCAAAGTTTCGGAAAAGGGTCCAAATTCCTGCATGGCTTTAGAAAGGCCATAGCCTGCAGTATCTAGAGAGCAATTCGGAATCTCCCAGAATAGATGTAGGACCTCGATAAGCGAATATTTGTCTCCACCATGGTAATAGGGAAGAATACTCATTTTAAGGGGGTATTTCGTCATTCTATGAATCTAAAATAATCATACATCTATTAAGAAAGAGCAAGTAAACAAGCCTATAACAGAACACCGTGGTGAAATTGCTTTCAAACAAGCGAAAATAGCTGTTGTAGCGCGATTTCCGTGTTTTCATGCAAAAATTTTGAGCACTGCTAAAAGCGAAGTTGACAATGAACCTGGGGGTGCCCCACCTGTTTTCTGAATTTCCAAGGGATTTTTCTGGGTTTCATAGTAGAAGGCTTCTGCTACCCTCCACAGGAGTTTGGAGTCTCCTCACAAATAAATGGAGAAGTGGTGGGAGGAAAAGTACCGCCGCTACCTGCGCGCCAGAACCCTCGTCTCACCTGTACTTTCCGAAGGCTGTGAACATAGAACCCTCGTCTCACCTGTACTTTCCGAAGGCTGTGAACATACGAGAAGAGGAAACCTCGGGAACAAAAATAATTTTTATGCTCACAATTAGGTCATGAAGAGAAAATAACCACTGGTTTTTCCGAATTCCCCCTCCCTGGATTTTTAGTGAGCGTTTATGCTTGTCCAAAGACTTTTGCCGCACCCTGTATTCACCACAAAACCAATAAGCACATGGAAGGTCAATCAGGAAGAAAATGAGACTAATGATTTGCCTGGAAAACTCACAGGTATAAAATATTACTACTCAGGAATTGTTCATAGAAGTTATAAGAGGATTGAGGTGAGACGTAAACAGGTGATTGTCATTTGAAATTAAGCATAAACCAACATCCTATACTAACTTGAAATATTCCAGAGCCTCTTCAACATCTTTGAATCGAGCATGAAAGGGTACAGCAACATGTAGCCCAGTTCGAACACCGAGCGAGCCAGCAGCTACTGTTTCATAGTCTCCTAAAAAACAACAATTCTAAACAAGGGCGACGGCGTATCAGATGTAAACTGGAGGCGGCTGCCATAGGATAGGGAGATGGCACGCGCTAAAGCCGGCTGTGTAACTTATTCGGCTGCTACAGTGCGAACTATAGTTGGAGGAACGCCAGACAGAGAGAAAGAACACAGGAAAGTGAGCAGCAATACGAGAGGGTATTGGATAAGGCAATAAAAATGCACAACTACTCAACTACCGTGGTGTTTGAAACGGACTATGCTTCCCTCTCACTTTTCTCTCCCACTTGCCTCCACATTCCTATCCGCCTGCCCCGTATGCAAGGTCACTGCCTGGAAGCATAACACGAACCTACAGTTTTCCCAATATGCTGAGTGACCACGGCATCTTTAGGAACACGAGATTCAGTCTCGAGAAATCGGGCGTACTCCTGTAAATCACTCTCGGAGTAAGGGTGAACAAGAAATCTGTGAAAAACCAAACCTCTTCAGCAATTTTCTGCAACCTCAGCGGAAGTTTTTCTACTGCATATCTGAACAACGAAGAATATTTCAGAGCTAGTATGCTGAAACACAAATATTGAACAACAGACCTATAGGGGAAGCTAAAATTGATAAATGGTCCATTGGTCAGCAGAGAAGCGACAGGATATGCAACTATAGTTCCAGCCAGCAATCCTATTCGTAACCGCCTTCCGGCTTTTGTTTGTAAAAATTCCGTAGCTTTTTCATTCCATCTTCTGCAAGCAACGAAACTGTGAAGGCAGCAATGGCAAGACCTTTATCCTCCAAGGTTTCGTCTAGATTGGGTAAAGCATTAGCTTCTAACGTGCGTCACTCAAGGCTGCCACCATGACACTGGAACGATCTACACGCATGTGTGACTAGAGGGAAACTGAGAGCATCTTTCTCTTCATTGTTTTCTGGAATACTCCTTTTTTTTTCTTTGTAGCTATACAAACATGTAGGAGAGAAGCGGATGTAAAACTGAGATCTCCGAAGTTGAACATCGAAATTCGGAAGCAGAAATGAAATGATCAAGTATCACAAGATTCAATAGTGGGAGTCTCATCCCGGATATATACACATCTATAAATACGGAAATGCTGAGAAAAAAAAACTAAATGGGTAAAGAAAGGCTTAGGCGAAGAAAAAAGCAATGATTCGAAGCTAGCTGTGTATTAGCAATATGGATAATTACGTAAACGAAGTAGATAATTAAAATAGAAGAAGTCATGCACGCAAAGGGCAATAGTGAGGACAAAAATAGAAAAAGCCGTTCTCACCAACGAAATGTGAGAATAACCACAACTCAATCTGGTTGGTAGGAACCGCATTATAAGCCAAAACTCGCCCACTTGGCGCAAAAGTGACTTACTCATCTCAGTCTAACTTCAAGTAATGAAGAAGTGAAAACTTTCTGGCGCTAGTTCTTTAAAAGGAAGATGTGAATAGAACGAGCCCGTTATAAGAACTGCTCCACTAAGGAAGATAGTAGGAGAAACACTAAGGAGGAAAACAACGCGAAAATGTGCGCAGAAATAGGAAGGCGTATCACGAAGAGCCGTCAGAATACGCGAATACTCTTTTCTCACAGAGAATAATGACATCGTCCCTCTAATTTTCAAAACAAACTAAGACTCCTCAAAAAAAAAAACTTACTTATAGGAGAATACTGCTCGCGATAACCGCATAACCTGTTAAAAACCAGTACAGTAGATACACATCTTCTTTCGCATTCCAATAATGAACAAACAAATATCAGGGTGTAACTTCTCAGTAAGGGAAACAATAGTGGCAGCAATTTTTATTTCACATCAAATGAAGAGCTCAGACAACTCCGAAAAAACCACAGACATACACACATTTATGGTTACCGCTACATTGTAGCAAAACCGGAAAAAACTGAGCTCAGTAATTAATAATTTAAAAACTGCAACCTATTTCAATCTAAACGCACTAAAACATTGTTAAACTAGACTCGATTTCGAGGGGTGTGGAGCGTTATAACTGGAAAGGGTGGATAGGCCGAACTCTACGATTGGCCATTGCTATAAACTGACCAATTACAGAGTTTGGTCGCGCCGCTCTTCCCAGGTATAACGCTCCACATCTCATCTCGAGTTAACTCTGACCTTTCCAGAAATTTTCTAGATGTTTCAATCTCGTCGAAAGGGCGATTCGGTCTAACCTTGAAAAAATGAAATAAATTAATAAATATCCAAGTTGAAATTGACAGAAGTGGAAACTCGCCTGCAATCACCATTTTTGGCTATATTCCTCTCGCCTTCTTCACCTAATACAATACGTAATAACCTGTTGAACTTCATTGTTGAGTTGAAGTAGTCTTGAGCTCCTTGCAAGTACTCTTGACCTCTACAATAATGAGAAATCCAGTTTTGTAACAATGAAGAGGGTGTTCCAGTATAAAACACCCACAATTCAACAACTTTCTCATCGGCCCACTTTATCTTGTACATGCTATAGGTCTTGTAAAACTCCCGGAAAACACAAGCGCTTACGAACGCTGCAGCAAGTGCTCCAAGGGCGACTCCAATCACCTTGGACAACCCTAGATTAAGCAGTGAATAACAGAGATTCCAGCATTCCTATGTAGAAGAAGACAAGTGAAACAAGGGGATGGGTCATGACGAAGCGAAACGAAGAGGATCATTGTTCTGTAACTGGGTCACTCGAATGGAGAAAGAATCACAGAAACACGGCTCGTCCGTGTCGCCTCATAATGGTCCACGCTCACGACGTGCAAACGGCCAGGAACACAAACCCACCTAGAACAATAGCATAGCCAGCACCAAATATTCCAAACCAAGCGAAAATGGGCGCACAGAATAAAACGCCACTGCAAACACGATATCATCAAAAAACAAATCTCGCTGTAATTTATGAGGAACTATTTGACCTCATTCATAAATTATAACAAAGATTTGTTGGTATATGTGTCAGAAGAAAATATGTGAAAACAAAAAAGTTCTGAAGAACCTGTTAGCGATTTGCAACTCCCGCTGGATGATAAACCTCTTCGCGAGATCCGACAACATCATTCGTGAGATCAGCTCCTCGCCAACTTTCGAATTCGCTTCGATTTTGCGTCGATGCCTGACCTTAGGAAGTTTTCAGCTCCAGGTTCTCTCTGTCTCAAACCCAAATTTCAACTCTTATAGATGGGAAGCAACGAAGACAAAACTCACGATGCATATCCCTTCCAAAAATATTTCAACTCGCTACGTTTCAGTCCAGATGAACTGTAAGTGCACGGAGGAGAAAATCTCATTTTTTGAAGCAAACCTTTTTTCCACCGGAAACACGATATGGAACGATTAGTAAACAAACCTTGCCAAGCCCAGATCCAGTTCCATGTTTTGGGCCAAACGGCGAGCATACTCGACATCATCGAACGAGACCCGAAGAGGAAACTGTATCTCAGCACCCGGTTTGAGAAAAAATCCACCATAGGACCGTGATTCGCCGCAATCAGTTAAGGTGACGAGGACCTAAATGTAAAGGATTTTGGTATCAGAACGATCCGAGGTAAAAATGACCATCATTCACGGCGCCTGAAGTGCGGCATGAAGTGCTGCCGTCGATTTTGATGCAAAAGAAATGCCACTTTTTGGTGTCCACCACCTGCTCTCGACTATAGTTTTCGTAGCATTCAACCTCAACCCTGCATCTCCGGAAGCTAACTGTCTCCGAAAGATCTCTAGCTGGAGCACTGTTTTTGAACATGCAATAAATGAGAGGTTCCCAGCACACAGCAACGTGTAGGTTGGTCCTTGCGGCAAACAATCCACACTTATATCAATCCTCAATGGATAGAAGGTCATTAAAGCCAGTCATAGAACTCCTAGAGTACTCTGGTATTTCCGAAAACTCTACACGACGTAGCACAACTATGAAGGATTTGAACGATAAAAGAAATAGACTTCCGCCAACAGCATTAGCCTCTCACCTTAGCCTTTTTGATGTCGGCAATCCTATCCAATTCGGATTCCACCAAATCTTTCAAAGTTTCAGTTGGTGGAAAAACACTTCGGTCCACATAGGGTTTGGTCCAGAATTGGTCACCCCGAAATCCTTAAAATGAACTCGCATTATCCCGTACTACTCGATAGAAATGACTAGCACTTTCGCTCACCATGCACAACCAAATACCCTGCCGGGTATGCAGGAATCAGGGCTAAGTACGCTTGTTTCACCCACCATGCAGCCGTGCGGGCCATTAAATAGAAAGACTAGAGCCTAAACGAGCAGCTAGATACTAGGGGGCGCTAAAGGAAAGGACCTTTTATTTCAAATATTCAAATAAGTTTTTAATTTAATTAATATTTTAACATTAAATAACATTCCACCCGCGAGCATTGTCCGCGAGTGGTCGGGTGCTACGGTTGCTCTTCCGCACCCTACTCGGTACCTACACATATCACTGGTGCTACTCGTATTCGTGCTCAACCAACTAAGCCTGTCAGGACGACGAACGTGAGTACCTCTGTGGCACGGTACGAAGACATAATCATTCTTGTGCCACCGTCAAAGGTCCATTAGTCCAATTTCTCTTCTTCTACCTTTTTGGCTTGGTTGATTGGATCGATTGGATTTTGTGAAAAGTTCCTTTGTGGCTGGGGAACTGAGACTGCTCTCTTTCTGACTAGCCACTGACAAAGGTCTATTGGTCCAATTAGCTATCCTTACGTGTACTATGCCTAGAACTCCTCGTGCTGGTACTGTTGTTCAGAGTCGCAGAAAACGACAAAGTGATGATCAAACGTGCAAATCAACGGATCACTCGGACCTCGATCTCCGTGCGCTGGCTCTAATTGGTGATGAAACATTGCCGTCGCATGTGAGAACAATTATTTCGTTGTTGGTGGAGGACAGAAAAAGGATGGCAACAATGCTAGAGAAGTACAAAGAGTTACATACAGAGGTTTCATCGCTTAAATCTGAAATTGCAACTCTTAAATCGATTCATCCAAGTCATACTAGTACTATTCCAGTATCTCATGCCTCCTCTGAATCTGATAGATCTACTCCCACATTGCCTGAAAACTCTTTAGCTGTAAAAACTTCTGAAGATATTGAGCGTAGTCGCTCAATAATCATTGCAGGTTTACCTGAGAGTAGTTCTGAGCAGTCCTCTCTCAAGGTTGATCATGATTGTAATCTAGTTCGAGACTTGATGGATTTCTTATCGGTTGATTCTCCTACTCTCGCTGTATATCGCCTAGGTCGCCCCGTGGGTAACTATCCACGTTTAGTAAAAGTTGTTCTCCCAGCATCCTTTTTCGCGAAAACGATGTTGAGACGCGCTCCGCGTTTGAAGTTTTTCAAGATTAGTGGCATCTTTCTGAGGCCCTCTTTGACAAAACCAGAACGTGAAAAACTTCGTGTTGAACGCTTAGCGCGTCGTAATTCTGGTTTTTCGAGTACTGATCCTCAAACAAATGTTACCACGCAAATCATTTCTACCGGTCATGCTGAATGTTCGAACCAAAATAATACAAGTGGTGATAGTGCTGATATGTTAAACTTGTGAGTTCTCTCCGGAACAATGGCAGGCCGGTTTCATGCATTACTGCCAACATTCGATCTATAACTAGAAATGCTAATCCCTTGAGCTTTCTACTAAAACAGCATAGTCCGGACATTATTGCTCTAACAGAAACATGGCTAAAACAAGATATCGATGTACATTCTCTCATTGGTGACATTCTGAATCGATATATCTGTTACCGCTGTGACCGTCAACAGAAGAAAGGCGGTGGTGTAGCACTACTCGTTAACAGAGGCCTTGCTCCATACTTAATTTTCAAGGAGACTGTTAAGGATGCCTACGAAATCCTATGCTGTGACTGCTATACACAATCTGACTCTTTCAGACTTGTGGTGATTTACAGAACCCCTTCCTGTGCGAGTAAAATGACTGATCAATTATGTAAAGCCATAAGTGATCTCATATCGTGCAACAAAGACTGCATAATAATGGGTGACATGAATTTTCCGAACATTCAGTGGCTGCCTGATTTAGACACACCAAATTACACTAATTCTCCACACATTCTTCATGATCTGTGCAAAACTCATAAACTTTCGCAATGTGTTTCAAAACCTACACTAGGAAACAATATTCTGGATCTCGTCCTAACAAATAGGTCTGACTTCGTGCATGAGTTAAAAGTGCTATCACCTATAGGATCTAGTGATCACTCGTGCATACACTTCAAGTTACGGCTTTCCTTCAGTACAAAACAGATGGTTAACAAGTTGGATTACAAAGCTGCAGATTATGAGTCAATCACTTCTTATCTATCAAGCATAGACTGGTACGGCTCCCTCGAAACCGTAAGTACTGTTAATGAGAAATATGAGATGCTTATATCTATACTTAACCATTCCATAAGCCTGTATGTACCTATTGTCCAAAGACCTATTAATAGAGATAATTTGCCTGCCTACCTTCATAGACTCGATTTTAAAAGAGAATCGGCTTGGAGCAATGCCTGTAGCAGCAACTCTCCTGAGGATTGGGCCAACTACAAAAAACTTAATAGAATCTTTCAAAATAAGCTTTTGAAGTTCAACAGTTCCGTTGAGAAAAAGATTGTGGAGTCCAAGAGTAAGAATTCCTTTTTCCATTTACTTAATGCACGACTTAAACAAAATACTGGGATTGGAACTCTTGTTGATAGAAGTGGACGTATAATAAGTACTGATCAGGATAAAGCTGAAATTTTTGCTGCCGTATTTGAACAGCACTTTTCCCAGAATTCTTTTGTATCAATTGAATCTTCAGACTGTAGTGCTTACCCGGTCATGACCGATTCAATGTGGTTTCATGCTAATGATATCTTCACACTTCTTTCCAGTTGGCCGACATCAAAATCGGTTACCCCCGATGGTATCCCGTTATGCTTCATTAAACAGGTGGCACCAATAATTGCTGGTCCATTGGCCTACATTTTCAACATGAGCTTCATGAGAGCTGAAGTACCTTCTCGGTGGAAAACGTCCTATATCACTCCCATTCCCAAGAAAGAGCCACACTCGTCTCCTGAAAATTATCGGCCAATAAGTATCACCTCCATTTTTGCAAGGCTCTTTGAAAAGATGCTGAAGAAACGTTTAATGAATCATTTGGAAAGCAACTTAATTATCTCACAACATCAACATGGCTTCCAAAGGGGTAAGTCTACTGTTACGGCAATGCTTCAAGCTCTTAATGACTGGACCAATTACAGTGAACTCGGTAACCCCATAGACGTTATATATGTTGACTTCTGCAAGGCCTTTGATATGGTTCCGCATAATGGATTGATTCATAAGCTGAAACACATAGGTGTGCATCCACGCATAGTTGCTTGGATCCAAGCCTTCCTGGAGGGTCGAACCTTCAGTGTACGCGTCAACAACACCATTTCCAAAGCCAGGCCAGTAACGAGCGGAGTGCCGCAAGGAGGTGTCCTCTCACCTGTTCTTTTCAACATATACACTTTTGAGCTCCCAGATTTGATCTCTAGTGCAGGTGTACACTGTTGCGCATTCGCTGATGATATTAAGATTTACAAAAGCATCTCTGATGCTAGTGATTGTCATCAAATACAAAAGGCTATTGGCTTAGTTGAGAATTGGTCTCAGAAATGGGGACTCCCACTATCATCTCAGAAGACCAAGATCCTGAGAATTGGTCCAAATACCCCCGAGTTCGATTACTCTCTCAATGGGGATTTGATAGAAGAAGTAGATCATATCAAGGATCTAGGTTTTGTTATAACTAATAAACTTGATTTCGAGAAGCACTGTGATCTGATCGCTGCTAAAGGTCGCGCACTTATCCACAAATTATTTAGATCCATTTCTAGCAAAAATCCTCGAATATTTCTGCAGGCATATAAATCATATGTGAGGCCAATATTAGAATATGGCACTGTTGTATTTAATCCACAAAAAAAGAAACTTGTTGATAAGTTAGAAAGAGTGCAAAATTGCTTTACAAGAAAACTAATGATCAGGGAATCCGGTTTTGCGTATTCTGAAATACCAAATTCCGTGGAAAGAAATACCAAATTTTCACTTGAAACACTTGCTATGAGGAGGAAAAAGTTTGACCTCATAATGTTCCACAAAGTGATTTCCGGAAGATGTGGACTTGAGCCCAATTCCTTCTGCACAATGCAAAAATCCATCACCAGAGGAAATTCCACCAAACCAGTCATTCTCAAGGCCAAAAAGAGTTTACGATTCAACTTCTTTTCTAATAGAGCAGGTTCGGAGTATGCTAAGTTGAGTAAAAGGCAAGGGATACCAGTGAGCATTCGATCATTTAGGAGCATGATTAACCGCTACTTGTCCACATGAGATAATTCACAAGGTTTTATTTCGCGATTTCGCGTTCCGACACTGATGCTTCATGTATTCCGAATATTCCGACACTGATGCTTCATGTACATGTTTCTCTTTTCAACTGGTCACGCAAATGTACACATGAGTATACTCATGTATTATAATAAATAAATAAATAAATATCATACAGGGGGAGGATCAGACTTACCTGCAATGGAGTATAATATCTACCAAGATGTACCAGCAGCAATGGTCTCGTTCATATGATTACAAGACCTGAAAGGAAATGAATGACCCTAATTCCTGGCAGAGCTAAAATCCGCCTTTTCTTCGGCCAAATATGAGATAAAGGAATAAAATGGATGAAAATTTCATTCAACTTACTGAAAAAATTCTGATTTTCGTCTCTTCAGTGGCGATCCATTTAAAAATAGTACTGAAAAAGCCTCAAAATCTCAAATTATTCGAGGGGGAAAAGGAGCAGATCGTGCAAGTGTCTGCAAAATTACGTACTCTGACGAACTTTTGCGGACGTCTGAGGCCATAATTTTTTGATCAGTTTTTTTGGTTGCGAAACTTGAACGTCCCTACCGGAGTACAGCAAGAGGACTGTTTGTAACGTAGAACAATCAGATGTTGTAGGCCTTAGACAACTTCGAAAGTCAGGACAATACAACTTTCTCGCAGGGTCACATTCTGAAGGAATTTATAAAAACCAGAGAAAAATTTAAATACTGCTGTAGTGCATGCAAAGATCGGCGTTTTTCGTTTTGAAAAACCTCACCAGAAGCATTCTCTTTGTGCGGAAAAATTTTCAAAAGCTTCCCACGAATTCGTGTCCTTTTTTGTATTACCGTATTTCCATAATGGTTTATTTTCGACAACTGAGCTGCTTGCGCCACAAAAAAAAACGTTTGGGTTTCCACAACTAGCGCACCTAGAAAATTAGCCTGAGTTCTCTGTTCCAAATATGGCGGTAGGTGAGTTCTATGCGCAAGCATGCAGTTTCAATACTATACGGTAAGCATCCAGTTCTGCCGTGTTTCTTTGCTAAATTCCACATGTTTTCACAGGTTCTTTGTCCCTCTAATTTCTCTCCATGTCCAGTCTCTGGCGAAACGAAGTATAATCGTCAACTTTTTTCTTATGAGTTTCTTTATTGTGTTCTTTTTTTCTACTGGTTATCTACATACCAATGACTTCCACGGTAACGTTCGGCATCTGTGGTCTACAATAATCTTTTGGAAATTTCAACTTCCAGACATTTATATGGCGGAGGACATCCCTCGATGGCTGGTATGCGGAGCTGGAGCTGGTCTGGCCGTCGACCTAGGATTGTACCCTTTGGACACAATAAAGACTAGGTTACAAAGCAAGCAAGGCTTCCTTGCCGCGGGAGGTTTCAGAAATATATACAGGTACTTCATACGGGTTATTCCTTTCGTTTTCCCTGTATATTTTCAAGTTTTTTCTTATTAGCTTCACAACTTTAGCGGTATGGGATCTGTCGCAATTGGCTCTGCTCCTGGCGCTGCTCTCTTCTTCCTGAGCTACAGATCAGTGAATGCAATGTTCAAGGAAGAAAGTAGGTAGTGTCTTTTTGGTTAGAACATTTATACAAGTTGCTCGTTGGTATTATTATCAGTTTTATCTGTTTCCGGCAGAGAAATTGATGGAAATGAGGGTAATGAAGTAATGTATCGTAGTACTAAGGAATCCCCTTCACAGCGGAGCACATTTTTCGTTGAATGGGAACATTCCGTTCATTTACCTTCCAAAAAGTAACTCGAACGTTCCTTCAATTCCCGTTTATGTGTGACTATTTATCTGGTGTAATCCCACTTTTTCATCAGTTTTCTCCGCTAGTAAGACACACGAAAAGGTAACGGCTGATAGTTGGTGCTGGTATAGTTCGTTTCACATTCGACGTGAGTTGGAGAGGAATCAGAGAGACAAAGTATACTTGAGACCATGCAACGCTTAGCGAAACAGCAAGGGAAGACTTGGATTCTCACCATTTAGTGCATTAATTACAGCCTTGTACTTAACTGTGGTCGTTTTTGAAACAGACTATATATAGTACAGTACATCCCAGATGAAAATTGGAAGCTTCAAGAAAGCTTCTACTTACTTCAGCAAGCACATGCACGGATTATGCTTCGTATTTCAGATTCCTTCATCCATGCATTCTCTGCCAGTATAGCGGAAGTTGTAGCTTGTGCTGTACGAGTTCCCACTGAGCTTGTGAAGCAACGCCTACAAGTAAGTTTTCTCCGACTCCTCGTCTCCTTTCCTAATCCTGCAGTGATTAGTTATACAATACTTGTAGGCATCATCACGTAAACGAAGTTTAACGGACGTTTGTCGAGAAATATACCGCTCTAACCACCTGCGAGGATTCTACCGAGGATACTTGAGCACTGTTGCTAGGGAAATACCCTTCTCGATCATTGAATTCCCTTTGTGGGAGTTCTTAAAGAAGAAAGTTGCCGCAAGGAAGGTGAGCAACATAGGCTTCACTTTTGCATATTTATCGTTGCTATTATTCTCTAAATATTAAATTAATTTGGGATTTCCCCCTAGAGGAAATTAACGAAGCATTTTCCGAGTAGCTCACATATCCTTTCGTCTAATTTGTATGGCTGTTCATAGGTGGATTCTGTCTTCAGGATTTCATCGGACTCCGCCCATTTCTCATCCCCATTTTGCTTTTCACTATTTTGCAACAAATTTCAATTTCAGCAAGCCGATTGTTCTCCCGTGGAAGGTGCAGCTTGCGGTAGCATAGCCGGCTCAGTTGCTGCTGCCATAACTACTCCTCTTGATGTAGCAAAAACCAGAATAATGCTATCCAAAGCTGAGAAAGCCCCTACTATTTTGATGACTGTCAAGGAGGTAATATTAATGTTAGCAGTCTCTCTGACCGATGACTTCAGTTTCCTAAATGTCTGCTTAGGTATACACTGCTGGTGGAGTAGGAGCTCTATTTTCTGGTGTCACGCCACGAGTATTATGGATGGCTGCTGGTGGTTTCGTGTTCTTCGGAGCATACGAAACCGTTCTATCCTTATCTTACTGGGTTTGTCCAGATAAGAGGAAGAACGTGAAGATTCAAACGCCGGAATCTCCTTTACCGTTATAGGCTTGTCTGTTTCCTCGTTACTGTTTAGTTGTTGTTTCGTTAATAGCTTCAGAATTTTATCTTTTTCTTATAATTTGTTTTAAAATCAGGATTTCTAGTCTTTCACGCGTATTTGGACAGATATTTTGCTAGGTTCTTCCATATTTTACAATTTCTTTTCACTAACGAATAATTTTCAGTGTATTTGAATAGATTGATAGATTCGAGTTCTCCATAGTTCCAGATTATGTTCGAATACATTCATGGTTTCTAGGGCCACTTTTTCTCAAGCTCAAAGAGAGTGGCCACCAAAGTCAGCTATAGAGAATTTTGCTATACTCACTTTCTAAATTGTTGAAGATTCTCCAGACTATAGGAATCGATAGGTTTTCACTGTTGATTTGCTTTTCACTGAATCGTTATGTTGATGATTTTATTTGTGTCGATAATGCCGCACAAGAGATTACGTTGAGCAATGAAAGGTCTCCAAGAAATATTTGAGCACTTATACATGAGTGTTAGCAAGAAAAATTCCCTAATTGTTGCGTTTTTTCGCAATTTGAACCCGCCCTTCAGTAAGATCAGAATACGATGCGTGGATTTGTCTGGTATCCCAGGGCAGTGTTGATTTGAATGAAACCACTGTATCCGTAATGCAGTCCATCTTCGCAGGAAATTTCCCGTATTCCAAATTCTCCACATGTACTTCTTCACCTTGTTTGTATCTGAAATAAGGATTTTTCAGCTGTGAAAATGTGTGAAAAGGAGCAACAAAAGCTTACACTTTGCCGTCATAAGTTAGTTTCTGCTTCACTAGTATGACTTCGAAAAGTCGCTGAATCTGAAAAATCTTTCTTGTGGTATTTATTTCAACAAAACGACAATATAATTTCATGTTCTACTTAAAGACATGGTTTCACTTCAGAATCTATTCTGTGATTTTAACACTGCAAGGATCTTTACACGACGTTGATCAAGTTGCTATGCATATTTCCTCACAAGATTGCCGAAGAAACCCCTTTTGAACCACTTCCTTTTGGGTATTCGAGGTGTCCGTTACGAGAGCTACCACAGAAGTTGCACCCCGACACGTTAGCCGCCAGCAATCCAATTATGTCACGGCATTTCGCAATTCATTGTGATAGCTCTCGCCACGGGCACCTCAAACTCAGAAATGAATGGGTTCAAAACGGTTTTCTAAGCATTTTTGTAAGGAAATGTGTGTACCATTGTGATCAGCGTAGTCTGAAGACTCTCCCGATGTTAGAATCTCAAAATCGATTCTGAAGGGAGACATGCCTTTAATATAATAGAAATAGACAGCATGCTTATTGCAAAACCGTTTAGAATGAGGCTACAACAATGTCTCACACCCACCTTTTGCGGACTACTTTGATCTCCAGAGAAGGCACGAACATCTTCAGCTATCTCAGAATCAGTGAGCAAGTATCTTGTATCTGGTGTGATGTTTGGTGTTGCAGGCTTGGGAGTGGCATTGAAGTAAGTTGGCGGCTCTATTAGAATTCCTCCGCGACTAAACACATTCAAAATAAATATGCAAATGGTGAGAATGGAGTACTTATGTAGCTTTTCAAATTCAAGTGTTCTTTCGTGATAGTGACTAGGAAAGGAGTCCTAAGTAATACAATGGAGTCCTATGCTAGGGGCTTAACAATATTTTCAAAGTAGAACAAAACTTGAAAGCGACTCGTACCCTCTGAGTGTCTTCTTTGTTGAATCCAAAGTGTTCGAGCATCCTGCTCTCGACACCTCCATATTAGTGTATTCCCACTCTATTCGTTTCTCCATTTCATCGAAATCCTGAAAGAAATGATTATGTGGTACGCGATCAACAGATAGTAACTTTAATAATTATTCCGTTTACATACCGCCAACATGGTTTGCACCAGTTCCTTCTCTTTCCGTTCCAGATCATCCTTTATTTGTTGTTTACGTCGTCTGTATTCATATTCAATACGTTCAGCAGCTAGCTGAAATAGTCCAGTGTTAGTACAGTGCTTACAAACTCAATGTTACTATTAGAATTACTACAGTATTGAAAATCTAAGTTCAAACACAAAAGAGAAGAACTTACTTCATGAGCTATTTGTTCTCGTTCTCTTTGTTCCTCGTAGACTTTCTCTATTTGCTTCAGTCTTTCCAGGTACTTTGGATGAGTGCCGGCATCCACCTGGTCTAACTCCTTGTAAAGCTGTTCAAGCTTTGCTGATGTCATCGTCGCATTTCTATAATAGATATTTCATCGTCTAATTGTTGGATTCACAATTCAGTAACGTACTACATATGCTCATATCTCAAATATTAAATTTCGAATAAGCTGAGAATCCCAATGTTCGAGCAAGAAATAGCAAAATAGCAACCAAGGAAAGATAAAAGCTGTGCTGTTTTCTCTTTCTCGAGTACTCGGATGTTCGAATCAGTTCTTGAATTTTTAATCCAATAGACTAAATCATTAATTTTTGACTAAGCCCTAAAAATACAAAATACAGCATGTACTGTCCTAATTATAAATGAAAAAGTAGACATATGCTCGTGATCGAAAACTATGTTACTATGTAAGAACCGTTTATGAATTTGAAGAAAAAAAAGTTTTTGACTGACTTCATGATATCCAAAAATGGGAAACTCGTTTTCACAGGAAGGTAAGAGAAGGGAATCATCTTAAATTTGGGATGAGACAATATTAACAATTATTACTGACTGATTAATTTGAAACAAACAAAAATTATAAAAATTTCCAATGTTTCACTGAATTTATGCCTTGAATGTTGCTATGAAAAATAATAGACTATTTTTTTCACGATTTAAATCACAATATGTATAACAAATTTGAAAAAGGTGAAGTAGTAGGAAACAAACAGATCCCGCAAATATTGTCATTTGAACTAAAAGGGCAAAGCTCATTGGCGCTGTGCCAATGGAAATTGGCCCGCCGCCAACACAAAGCGACGTCTCGCTTCATCGGTTGGCATGGCTCCCATTTTTTTTTTAAATGTTTGATCACATGCCAGCGACTGCAGTGAAAGCTCATTTTTAACCCATTATTCACTTCAAACATGCACAAACTGCTTTATTTTCACATTTTGAAGCAGTAACTCTTCCAAGAAATAAGGAAAATTTGTTATAGACAAACTGTGCATAGGAAGGAAACTGGGGAGGGGGAGGGGTGTTTTTTTTTCAAAAACGGCTTTCTTGATACAATTTGTTTGGAATAGCTTGGAACGAAAAAGAAAGCTCTCTTAAGTTGAGTGAATTATTAGTGGATCTGCCTGTCAGAACGTGACATGCATGCGCTCGAGCACGAGGATCACAACTTCCTGAATGCACTGTTTTCCTACTAATCTATTTTTTCGCTACTGATTCAGAGTAAATTGACTGGAATTGCCCTTTCTCGTAGTACTAAATATTACGGATAGTTTAGTGCACTTTCAAGTGCAAATGAATAAATGAGTAAGTAAAGTGGAGAACTTTTTCAAGGCGAGATGGTGAATAGGG
>JARK01001373.1:701734-719685 GCA_000688135.1 Ancylostoma ceylanicum
GGGGGGGGGGGGGGATGAACGGAACGGGAACGATCGGAGTGCGGCTCCAAATATCTCGGCGCTCAACAGGGGCTAGCCATTGTGGTGTCACGAGTGTTTGCGACCTAGCGCTCTCCACTTTTCATGTGTTTTCTACGCTTTCTACTTGACCTTATCTTTTATTTACGTGAAAAGATTGGTTCATTGAGTTTTTTACTCGCACCTGACGACTGTCATTATCAGTCTTTCGTCCAGTAGACGTTTTTTCATCCATAGAATCCGTCCGACGCTGGCTACGTCTGCACTGGAAGCTTGCCTACGTGACGCGATATGTCCAAGCTGCAACGTCACGTACAATGTTACGACGCGTACGCTCCGTTGGAAATGGTCCAACGATGTATACGAGAAGGACATCACGTGATGGTTCTGATGCGAGGCATTCCCGGCAGTGGGAAAACGCATCTTGCAAAGTTAGTTCGTATTTTGCAATCATACCTATCCATTTCTTTCTTAGTTTTCAAAATGTTTTATGATTTTTCTCATTCGCTCCTCTAATTTGTGGATATTTGCCAGCTTTTCGTATACTTCTCACTAATATAATCATTCACACCCTTCAAAATTCTCAAAACTCCGCGGAGGTAGTGTTGCTGAAATTTTCTTATTTTGTACATCCCATAAAGGACAAAGGATAAAGTGGACGGCGTTAATTTATCCCGTTCGTGGGATGCGCCACGCATTCGACTACATGCAGTGAACTCCAAACGGGTATAGACAAGGTGCGGGACCGCGGCGCGGCGTTCTTGGACAGAGACACAGAGGATCTGCATGCTGGCTCTGGTGTCTGTGCCCAAGAACGCCGCGCCGCGGTCCCACCGCTTGTCTGCGGCCGTTTGCACTTCACGGTACATCCGAGCATCGTAGAGGCATTGAATGTGCATGAGCCCTATGCGGTGACGCACGGGGGTGAGGGGGGGAGGGAGGGCATCCGCTGTACTGTCTATCCGAAACGACGAGTCCGCCCACGCGGTCGGGGATCCAGAGGGGCCCATGCATGCCAGCAATCCACGTCATCATTTCTAATCTGCGTATCACGTTTCATCGTTATCTTTATGATATTAACCAGTGATATGATTGTGACGTGGTCCGCTTGGGCGGACTCGTCGTTTCGGATGCACTGTATGTATGGTACTGTCCTAGTCACCGTGATCCACATGTATAGTCCTTCTCAAAAAGATAGACTGATTGTGCGACTGCACCATCGCGGCGGAACCTGAACGAGGGATGCGGAGAGAGCATGCTCTAAGTGAGAGGGTGGAATAGGTCCCGCCGCGATTCTGCAGCCGCGACGCTAAGAAACCGCACGCGCAGTCCGTCTATCTTTTTGAGAAGGACTGTATGTGCTGTCGTCGTCATCGTGATACACATGTAGTGTTGAAGGAACCGCAATGTACGCTGCGATGCAGCCTTACTACGCCTCTCACACGTTCTAACGCGTATACCGTTGATCCTAACGGGTTAAGATCGGCGGAGACTCGTAGGAACTGTAAGCATACACGCCGGGAGTGTAAAGACTGGATATAACCATAACGAAACTGCTTCGCCATTGTAGTGCATCACAGTTCCGAAGCGTTGACTGCAAATGCACTCCGGGTGAACCAGGGTGACAATTACTATATTCAGCGCTTCATCCTCCCAGAATCCTCTGGTGCCATTTCACCGACCCAGGAAGGATGGGTGGCCTGGTTGGCCACGGGCGCGATCGAACCATCGACCGTGCGAGCGAGCAGCGGCGCCCTCACCACTGCGCTACGTGAGCGCCATACATCGGATGAGTTCTGAGCCTCTCAAAACTCAAAAAAAAAAACAGCGAATTCTCAGATGAAAGATTTGAGCGGGTGCTGCATCATGGATCGGTAATATCATGAGCAAACCCGGTACAGGATACCAAAATTACCAACGCTATAGCAAAAGAATGAAACGTGCATTAATCCAGACAAGGACGAATAAAGAAAAGCTTCGCACCAGGAGAAGAACCTTCGCGTAATTTGAAAAAAAAATGCAGCAGTTTGCGGTGTAGGAACCCATTCCTCGTTGCACTTGAAACAAGCCAGTTGCATTTTTCTAGCATATGCGTTTGCACATTTCCTACGATACAGTTCTCGTTCTCTTTTCTCTCAAAAATGTGCTTGTATACGAATGATAGCGATCTCCGCTAGTACTTTTGTTCATTGTTACCGAGCCGTCAATACGGCTTTTTATTGTATGCAAGTAGTACGTATGGAAGTGATTACGTTGCATACATATTGCGTCATTTGGTGAATGTTGAGCTTTGGCGATGTAAAACCGATTTTACGAAGTATTGTTTCGTATCTCTGTAGTTGCTTTGCGTGAAAGAGACTTCTTTGTGGTATATTTTTACTGGAGTACTACTTTGTTCTGAGGTTTTTTTTTGCGTTTGGAACGGTATCCATATTATTCGCAGGTTTCTACTGTCGAATTATGGAGGAGTGGTTTGTAGCACTGACGATTTCTTCGTTGAAAACGGCGAATATCGATTTCAACCGGAAAAGTTGGAGGAGTACCACAAGAATAACATTCTGCGAGGTAGCTATTCTGGCGTGCCCGTATCTGACTGCTTCATTGGTTGAATTTTCCAGTTAGAGATGCAATGATCGATGGAATTAAGCCAATAATTGTGGACAACACGAACATTTTCACAAATCACATGGAACAGTACGCTCTTCATGTGTGTTTTTTTCCTTTTCATTGATTACATCAAGGCCCTAGCAGTGTACGTGTGACTCATTTGCATTTTGCACAATCTTTAGGCGGTTACACATTGTTACGAAATATTCGTTGTTGAGCCAGAAACTTCTTGGAGGTACGCCGTCAAAGAGTGTTTTAGGTACGTTATTTCCCCATTGTTTAGTAGTATTTCGTTTGTATTTTATTTTCCAGGCGTAACGTGCACGGGGTCGACAAGTCGAAGATCCACGCCATGTTGCAATCTCTAGAAGAACAAGGACGGCCATCTTTGTCACGATTAGTCGGTAAAGGGCGTCAAGTGAAGTGAGTATTCTTGAATTTGTTGGCACTACATAACTCACGATTGGATGAGGATTCTTTTTTCTCTGTTTTTCTTTTCTTTTTCTTGTTTATATTAGTTGTATCCCATCAGTTTAGGTTAGAACCGCCTTGTGATGAAGTAGAGTGTGACCTTATCGACACGTTTTCATCCGTGGGTCCTCCTAGCTTTACTCCTTCAGGTAATTTATTTTCGTGTTGAAGTCTTTCCGTATATTTTCCATGGTTATAATTTCCGATCATAGAATTTCTTCGAACTATGATGTATTGGTATATTTCAGCTTTTAGTAATGGCATGACGCCTTTTTCAATGAAGGTGACCGCAAGCGATGGTCCTCCTGGATTGCCTGACCCCAACACGATGAGTAAGTCTGTTAAGTTATGTTTGTAGTATTTTCCTCTATTTTGTGGCAGCCTTGCGTAGTTAGCTAGTTTGTTATATTTCCTTTAAAGTACTTTCAATTATTATGCATATATTTCTTGGCAGTTTATCATCGCTGCGATATGAATAATTATTTGGCATTATGATCACTGTCATTGTATCCGTTTTGGAAGACAATTAGTTTTTGTGGGTTGGATTAGATTTAGGTTGCTATTTTTGTTATAGGCCGTTTAAAATAAGCATAACTAGGGTTTTCCACGCTGTTATTGATTATCAACAGCATTTTACGGGGAGAAACATTGGGACAGTTTATACGACTGTTATAGGTGGATGCGTGCGTTTGACGCGCGACTGTCTCGCCGCATCTAGTATGAATTGCTCTATTTCTTTCACTTTATCGCAATCTCATATCAAACGAGGGAACATAAAACAGAACGTTGGAGGGTAATTACAGACTCGGAAAAATGCGGAGTAGTTCTACGATTAATGTGCACATACAGTCTATAAAATCCATGGGTAGACTAAGTAAATACTTACATGTTCGCTGTGGCTGTAGTTTGAGGGCATAACCCGTCCACCTATCTGCTGTTTGTGTTCGGTACAACAGTGGTATCAGTGCAACGATTCACAACGCTAAAATGAAATAGAAAATTTTTGTATAGTCACAAATGGTACTGAAGAGCACTAATCCCGGCTGAAAACAGTGCGTGATGGCCGAGCTCAACTGTCACGATCCAGCCACTACGCACACGCGCCGCTGAGTTTGCGATTCCACCGATGAAGTTCGTAGACTGTAAGAGCACTTTTAGCTCTGTCCTTAAAGGTGCATGAATATGGAACAAAATGATAAATTTTTAATGATAGAGACTCCAGAAGAGGAGATAAAGGAATGATATCATAGCTGCATGTATAAAATACAAAATGAATAAGTATAGAAAATATTGATTCTGAACTGGAGAAGTTCTAGACTTTTTGGACTTTACCATTAAACGGAGCAACAGCAAATTTTATGACGTTAACCTAGCTGATTTTCCCGAAGAAGCTCCTCTACATATAGGGCAGGTTGAGTTTGGTAAATTAGCTAAGAGGATGCGTTTTCAGAAAACCCCGAGAAACTTTAATGTTGTTCTACAGTGTGTATCATAAATATACGGGCACCCCAAAAATGGCGATATCTGCTTTCACTCACATTCCTGACACAAGCCACTGCAACCAGGGAATTCAGCGTGCCCGAAAACCCTATATTACCGCCATTCAGTTTCAAAAATGGAAAAATTAAGTGCAGGCCGTATTCGACCCCATCTTGTAGTGTATCATAATTATACGGGCACCCTCAGTAAAAAATAGATAAAATCATCCACTCATCCGGAATCTCCTGTCTCAAATTTGCAATAAGTGACTATAAGCACCCCTAAGTTAGGCCTCCAATGTGGCAAGGATCGGAGTGTTCTGAGACAGAATAGGCGCAGATATGGGCTCGTCACGTTGCAACCTTCAGCAACCGCAGGATAACCAAGCATATTAGTCGGGATTCAAGTACCATCGTCGCCTCAATCAAAGATTTCAATGACCACGGCCAGAGAAGGAGCCCTGGCAGGTAGGAGAAGCCATAACAGTCACATTGTTGTCCACAAACCATGCCATCTTCGAACGACCGTAGTGGATCGCCGCGTTGTTCTGCTGAAAAACAAGCAGAATTCCATTGCGCTGGCTTTGGATGAACAAGAGTTGGACGCAGAACACTTCACTGTAGTCACATGAGCTTACTCTAGTCAAAATGAAGGCGACGCCGAGTCCTCCATTCGGACAGAAGCCGCTCCACACCATGACTGTGTCACCTCCGAAATACCCCCTGCTGAAGAACTGCGGCTCGTTGCGGAGATCCCTCCAATTTCCATCAGACCATCCAAATTGGATCTATTAAGTCAAAAGACATCACCTGGACACGAATTCCAGCCTTGTGAGTCTCAGTAAAACTATGCGTACCTTTCACCAGTTTGTCGCCATGTTCTTCCTGACAAACCGCAGCCGTGCATCCTTGTGGGACCTCGTGAGCCTATGAACATGTCGAAGGAGGAAGCGGACACTCTTGCCGTTTTATTTAATCCTTCTCTATACCGTCGTTCTAGAGACAGGAGTCGATAATTGGCTCGAACCCCAATGCTGTGCACCATGGTGTTCAAAACCATCAGTCCTACTCGACGCTCATCTTATGATGACAGCTTCCTTGACCGTGCAGATCTCTCATAGAGACCGTAGGAGTCATGGATTTTCACCAATGCGTCGACTGCACTCGAGTTCTGGTCAATATGCATGGCGGTCCTTCGGTTTCTGAAGTTTGCAAAGTGACGAGCCCATATCTGCACCTGTTCCGCCTCAGAAGGCTCCGATCCTTGCCACACTGAAGGCCTAACTAAGGAGTGCTTATGATCACTTATTGCGAATTTGAGACAGGAGATTCCGGGTGAGTGGATGATTTCATTTATTTTTTACTGAGGATGCCCGTATAATTATGATACACTACAAGATGGGGTCGAATACCGGCTACACTTAATTTTTCCATTTTTGAAACTGAATGGCGGTAATATAGGGTTCTCGGGCGCGCCGAATTCACTGGTCGCAGTGGCTTTTGTCAGGAATGTGAGTGAAAGCAGATATCGCCATTTTTGGGGTGCCCGTATATTTATGATACACACTGTATACCATCAGCTGTAGATAATGGTGCTCTTAATTTTCCTATTTACTTTCTTCTCCTCAAGGTTACTGTTGTTTCATCCTTTTCGTCGTACCTGTGCGTATCTCAAATGAATAAATAAATAAATGTTATAAAGATAAAGATAGTGATTTACTGCCTGCCAAACAGAACTCGTTTTTAGACATCTCCGCGAAGCTGTTTCCGAATGGTGCTGCTCCGGCTCCATCTAGTCCCTCAGTCTCGTTATCACTTGCTCCTGATCCTCGTCCCCATATCAGGATGGTTACACTTCGCGATATGGCGACTCAAACTAACGAAGTCATAGGTTCGTTTCTTTGTAAACATTTAGATAAACGTCACAGCGGCACTCATCTGGCACGAGCTGGCCATCTGTGTGCTATTGAGTGACAGCTGAAATGGTTGTTTATCTATTCTGTCTATTGTTGAATGAAATTCGATTCCGTGAAGAACTCATGCCATCGGGAGCACTTCTTAAAGCGAACAAATATTCTTATTTGCTGTAGGGGCTATTTGATGCCTAAAGATTTGTCTTAACTGAATATTTCTCTTTTTTTTTTTGGAGGTCTCACGTAAATTTTTGTGAAATTAGCAAGGGCCGAACCTCGGAGATTTTTAACGCAAAACTCCTATACTTTGACGAGAATTGATACGTCCTTAATTAAGCCTGTACATTCCAGCGAATAGGTGTTGTGTTGGATGACATTTACCTTGGAAGGGAAGCGGCAGTGTGTTTTTCCCCATAGAAGTTTCACTTTAGTGTTTTCGGTCTTTGTAATTTTGGGAACATTGGGGAAAATATCTTGAGTTGTTCAGCTCTGCCTGGTTTTCGAATGTGAAACACACTTTAATTTTTCTCTGATTGAAATTTGAGCTTGCAGTGACCTTGACATGTGCTGGTATTCCATGTCTGGTCGAAGACTTAGTGGAAGGTCCTTCACGCACTTTGGAACGAGTCAAAGATCCAAAAACTCACATGAAGGACAGAGTAGTGAGAATGGAGTGAGAATTGACTTTATTGCTATACTATCATGACACACAGTGCTATGATTTCTAATGAGAGTTTTGTTTTAGGAACATTCCACAAGTCTCTGAGTTGGATGTGCTCGTTGCGATATTTCCTTACGAAGAGATAAACAACTTGACGCACTACTATCAGGTTTAGTTTTACGATTCCTTGCTACACACGAAACCAGGTACACACAGCTGGTTCCATTAAGATGTTGGGATTTGATGAGTGTGTGAAACTTTTCGTAGAGTTGGGAGCCTACGTGGATTGGTCAGCATCGGTTGTCGAGGTTTGCTACAGTTTAACTTCATTTTCTAGAGCTAACTGATTGCCAGTTACTCTTTCAGGGAGCATTTATAGAAGATCTTGCAGCAGCTGAAATGAGCGGCACCTGTCCTCATGCACCACCTCCAAGAACTGATTGGCAAAGGATTGCAGAGCAGGAAGGCATGAATGGTTAGTGTCAAGTCCTTGTATGGGTAATTAACTACGTCTCTGAGATTTCGTCTCCACTTTATATGTAGGTGTATGATGATAAAAATGGCATAGTAATAAAGCAGCAGGCTGACGTCTCACCTTTAACGTAAGATTTACCACTGGTTCGTATTAAATGAAATCTGCAAACAAGAACTACTCTGCTTTTGTCAATCACTACTTCGTATACCTTAAATAATCTTGTAGAAGCCCTTCTGAAATCTCAAAGAATTGCTTCGATACTTCGATTACGATCCTCTCTCTCCACCGTTCTATCCATTATCCCTAGAAACGTAGAACTGCTTGAGATAACGCCCTAGCGCTCTGATTGCATAACCGGCTCTGGTCTGGGTTGTCAGGACATGTCATAATATCTGTTACACTAATCCTGCTTTGGAAACCTCTGTTGTGCAATTCGAGCCGCTCCAAGCTCTGTTTTTACCAGACACTTTATGTGCGAACACATTTTTTTGCAGTTGTCTTGTAAATGGTAGTGATTCTTAGTGCAACAGCTTTTTTTGCCCGAGATATCAGCCAGTGGTACTCGTTAAAGAAAAAAAAAACATTGTGAATTGGACAAAAATTTTGCATTGACTTGTTTCAGTTTCTTAGCTTCACAACTGTTTGTTATCGAGAACCTCAATAAATGAATTTTCTTTGTGTAGATCGATCAGCCGGAATGTCACCAACCCAGGCGGAACCACCACGATCTCCGTCCCCGCAAGCGAATGCGGTTACCATAACACTCGGTGTGGATATTCTGCAGAAGATGAGCGTACTGTTTGGTGGGTCACAACTCTCCTGTGCAAATCGCTCTGGAATCTTTTTCAAACTGTCTATGAGGAAAAACCCATCTATCATAGGAAATGGAGCGGCTGTTGAGCGAGAATGCGATTTGAGCGTACCGTTATGGCTTCTCGAGCAGCTATATTTGGTCTGGCAAGGAGGTTTGAACAATTTTGATTTTTGTTGTTCCATTTCCCTTTTCTCCTCATCAGTGGAAATATTAGCAGCTATAAACGGTACTTCCTTGCGGGCTGTTATTTCACAAATGATATAGGTGTACGTAAAGTGCAACATGAAACCGATGCGGAATTGGCTTCCCTTCTGCAAGAAGACGAACAGGATGGAGCGTCCAGCAGTTTCGTGAAGGTTTGATTAGCTTTACACTCCCTATAGGCTATAGACCACATGTATTGTATGGCTTATGGGAATTTTGCTCAGTCTGGTATATTTTCTGCAGAAGCAAATGACGGTTGCACAAAAGCTGAACCTTAATGAGCTTCTGAAAGAGTTTTCCACCTGCGATTCAGAATGTGTGCGGAGAATCTTCGAGGATAATAGGTGAGTTCGGACTTCTTTTTATGGTTTGGTTTTTTTGCGCAATTTTATTAAAGTGAACAAAGAGGCTAGCATTTGCAGTAGACAAGTGGTTTTTCTTCCAGGTATGATGCTGCTGCCACCCGCGTAACGCTACGAATCATGTTAAACCCTGATGATGAGATCGAGAACTTGGAACAGTTAGCTGCCTCGTCGCAACAACCATCGAAACAGGTTAGGTTAATAGTTGGGTGCAACATTGGCGACTAATGTGAGAAGACATGAAAACGAAACATGCACTGAGGAGGTGAAAGCATGCTGCTACTCTATTGAAGGCAGAGGGCCACCTCATATCGTTTTCGAGTTATTAACATATTCCGAACCTCGATGCGCTGATTCCGGAAATATACTTGAAATGTCTCAAAATGGTCTCAGAACCCGTTTTCCGTGACGGGGTTTGTACCAGTTTGCTGGAACAAATTTACGTGCAAAGACGTGTAACACCGTTGATCTCATCGATCGGACAGGAGAAGACGTGTTCACTCGACGTCGCTGTCGTGGCGGGCAGCCAGCACCATATACCCGCTTTTTGGAGCGGATCCGCCCCTGCTCCAAGAAACTGGTGCTTTGATCCTATCAAAAACAGGGTTCTCGTCACTTCTGTGTCTCTTGCTGTACATTGTTGGAATCAGCATGGCGAGAAGGTCAAGAATCTGCTAATATCGTCGACGTGAGAAACGAGGTGGTCCCCTGCCTTTAAAATTGTCACTGATCTTAAGCTGTGCGTAGGCTTACCCTCAGAACACAGCAAACGACTGCGGTAGAGGTTGAAACATTTCACTGCAAAAAAAGCTTGTGGTTGTTGCAGAGATACCTTTGTTAGTAAAGAAGAATATCTGTGTAAATGTCCACATTTTGAAGGTGCCACCTCCTCCTTTATCCCGTACTCGTCCTCGGCCAGAATCTATCCTTCCATTAGCTCAAGAGCAAGCGTGGCAATGTCAGCAACAAGCCAATGAATTCGCTGCTAAACGAAATAACGAAACAAGAAAAGCGCAAGGGTACTGTTTTCATTGGAATATATTGAAGCTAGTTTTCATATTTTGATTTCTGCAGATACATCCGATCTGGTCTACTGCCGGCTGCCGCCGTTTCTCAGCAAAATGTGCGTTTGGGCTGCTTATTCGCACTCGTGGATCTTGTTAAGTGTACGCATGATTAATTTCTGTTCCTCCTATGTGTTTAGGCGCGAGAGTACGCTGCTTGTGAGAGGAATCTCCGCGCACAGGCCACTGAGATCATAATGAAGGCCCATGAAAATTCCAACTTTCTTGATCTTCATCTTCTCAGCCAGAAGGATGCATTGGCTTTGCTCAGGGAGCGACTCGAGTTACTGGATCGTTAGTTTTTCTCATACTCTTCTGCCTTTTTGCACACTACAGGATGTTTTTTTAACTTTATAAATTTGCTTGTTTATGAGTGAATTATGCCTTTTACTCAGGTCCGGAATCAATGAGGAATGGGAGATCTGATCGTCGTCTGCGTGTAATTACGGGCTATGGTAAGAACAGTGGCGGAAGAGCTGTGATAAAGCCTGCTGTGGAAGCATATTTGAGGAAAAATTGTTACATGTGAGTTTTCATTTCTCCAGCTAATAAATACTTTTTTAAAACTTTCTACGTTTTTTTTTTCTCAAATATTGTCATCCTATTTTAGCTACTGCTTTGCAAACATGGGAGAAGTTGTGATTCATTGCAAATAACAAAAGGATTTCACAATTAGCGAACACTGGGATGGGAAAGTTGATTATCCCATTTCGCGCTGGTGCACATCTTCCCGTTTTCTTGCTTCTGGGACCGGAATGTCCTCACAATGCGGAGGAGGGGATTTAAATGCGGAGGAGGGGATTTAATCTTAACGCCCCTTGTTCTGCTATATCAACATTGAAATGAGTTGCATCTTATTTAGAACAAGCATATTATTTGGGTTATCTTTTCTTCCATTTCTTCAATACAAACTCAGGGGTAAAAAACAAACTAGAGGAATCGTTGAAATTTCCGCTATATATGATGTAGAACGTCCACATAATACAAAATCTGCAAGAATTCTAAGTATAAATTCTGATTTGGTTTGATCCGTTAATTTCTCCAAGTACAGTAGTCTTTTTTCTTTCCTTGACGCTAGACTTTCTTTTTGTTAGCTTCGAATTTTGCCTCTTTGCCCCTCTCATTTATTTGTTGCACGAGTATATCAGACTGTTTTTCTACCTTTTAGTAGCTGCTCTATTTAGGTAAAAATTGGTTTTGTAATCATCAGGTTGAGTTGAGGTGGGACACCCAATCCGTCAGTGGGTATCTCTCTTTTGAACAAAAATAATGCTGTTGTTTTCCTTGTCTCCTTTTCGTTTTGTTTATATGCAAAGTTTATTGTATTTGTACATTGAGTCTTGTATTGTACATATCTATCATTCTTTTAATGTGTTTTCTCATCCAGTTCAAATGTATATAGGTGAGAATTCAGAAATGACTTACCTCAGATGTGATATCTACCACTGTTTTATCTCTACCCTGAGCGATTCTCTCTGTTGAGTACTTCTCTGATACTCACTTGGAATAATCAAAATCCATCAATACGATGTTTTACCTCGCATTACTTGCCATGTGTCGTCAGTTGTCCGTTAGCTTATTGCTCAGTTCATAGTGTCTTAGCGAATGATGTGACGATTCTCGTAGCTCAGCGTTCTTATGGTTTTTCGATGTTTGATGGATTCTCAGGCCTAGAAGAGAGATAAAGAGATTAGAATCATTTTGTTTTGTGGAATAAAAATTGAGTTGTTTCTGCATATCGAACTAAGTGTGGAAATTTGTTCCAAAAAAGGTAGTCAAGGCGTATACCACATTATGAGATATGGATCACCTCGCCTTCTAGAAATGGGCGACGAGAAATTGCTCTGGCCGCTGAGGCTGATAAAAATGTGGTTTTAGCTTTTAGTGAATTGTAGTTGGAATTATCTGTAAACACATCAAATAATGTGGAGTATTTTCCTGCAAAATAAATATACTTTCAACTTAGTTGGACATTTTATGTTTAGCAAGCTGAAAACTGGCAGCAGCCAATGGGCAACACTGTTAAGAACGGTTTATTTTTCAATTTGTGTACATGACACAAATTGAAACATGGACACATTGAAACATGGTGTAGCTATAAACCATAGGAATCATCATGAGAAGTCTTTTTTTTTCAGATGTCCATGATTTCGAAAGATGACTGTAAGCTCTCTTCTTATTCTCATCTTGATGGTATAACCAAGACAAAATGTACTAAGTGTGGAAAACGTCGCATGTATTTCTGCTATGATTGTCGTTTACCCCTACCTGGAGTGTTTTCACCTCATGTGAAGGTATTCTTAAGAAATTTTTAGACTTCAGTTTGCTTCATTTTCAGGTACTTACAGTCGCTTATTGGGTTTTCAGAATTGCTAGCGTATCTATAGTCTGGTATATACAGTCGTTCCAAAAAATACTTGCCTCCGGCATCCACCGCCCGTCTGGTGAGCCGCGCCGCGCCTCCTATGCTTTATCATACGTGCTGCGACGTGGCTCAGTCGACGCGCAGTTTGGCGGGAGGCAAGTATTTTTTGGAAAGACTATAGCATACACAGGGCCCATGATCTGACATTGTCCGCAATTACGTCCGCTTGATTTCTATGGCGTGCTGCATCCATCTCCTTCAAAAGGAATTCTGTGGCGTTCTCCCATCGCTGGAAACAAGTGTGGTCGTAGTTGCGGACAATGTCAGATCATGGGCCCTGTGTGCGCTACCAGACCATACAGTCCTTCTTAAAAAGATAGACGAATTGCGCGTGCGGTTTCTTAGTGTTGCGACTGCATCATCGCGGTGGGACCTACTCGATTCTCACTTGAAGCATGCTCTCTTTGCATCCCTCGTTCAGGCCTCGCCGCGATGGTGCAGTCGCGCAATCCGTCTTTTTGAGAAGGACTGTACATAGGTACAGTCGACTCGTTTTGAGACCATGAATACCTGACAGCGGCGGCGCTGACATTCGTGCTCGCAGCGTGGTTGGTCAAACTCCTGACTCATGATCAATCCGATTTTTCGATGGGTTTCATCACTTGATTCCTCCTACAGTTGTTCTTTCATAGTTCTTAGAACAACTATAAAATAGAACAAGCATCAAAACTCTTCGAAGAAGCTGGATTGATCATAGATCAGCTGTTTGAGCGACCGCGCTGTGTGCACTAATGCCAGCAGCGTCGCTGTCACGGCATCCGCACTCTAAGAACGAATGGACCGTTAGTGCCACCTCTCCCTAGGGCTCAATCTCCGGGTGTACTTACAGGGAACTTCAAAAGTTAAGACCCTTACGTACTCATCGGCTTGTTAGTACACGTTAGTGATGTCAGTACAATGTGTAGAAAATGTGCGAATGCTGTCATGTTGCATTCTATCTCTGGCTCCTTTGCATTTAACCGACAAAATCTTTCGGCTTTTATTAAAGATTTCCGTGCGTGTGCTGGACACATCAGCGTCTCGACAATTGGATTCTCTAGTAATTACCACGGATTCTCATGTGCTAAAGGCCCATTCGCGTTTAACTTTGGGCCTAGGTAGAGCCGGCTAGCAGCGTTAGGAGCGCATATTTCTGTAGCCAGGGTCTCCAGACGTTCGAAATTATAGTACCTGCACGGAAAAAATGTGAACATTTTTTTCAGTCCAATGTTGTGAGAGCGGAGCGTTATACCTGGAAGGGGCGGTCTGGCTGAGCTCTGTGAATGGTCAACAAGCTCAGCGAATCACAGAGCCCAGCCGCACTGCCCACTCCAGGTGTAACGCACTATACCCCAGTGTTGTCTAACGCACTATACCCCAGTGTTGTCTACTACGACAGCAACTTTGTTAGAGTGTGACAAAGATGTAATATTGTTGTGTTGAACAACCTATGCAGAAGAATCCTTTCCAGTTGCCATGCGACGTGGATATCGTCAAGCATCCATCAGAAAAGAATAGTAAAAGTAGTGCCATTCATTGTAAAATTGTTGCTCCAGAACAGACACGGGTACGTTGTTACTACCATCCCTTTGTAAACTCGCATAGCTTACTTGTTAGGTTTTCGATGTGCCCGATGTGTTCGACTACAGTAGTGAAGTTTCAGCGGATGGTGAAGGAAGCAGCGTGAGTTTTGCTTGCCACCAATGTCATTTATAATGGTTACATCGATTCAGCGTATTACTAGTTCAGGTTCTTGTTTTTCCATCGCCTTCTGCAGTTTCCATTGAGGAATTCGTTCGAACTAGAGGTCCCATTAAGCGATTAGTCGTCCTGGACTGTACGTGGTTTCAGGTACATATGATGCAGAGGATACCTCAAATTCAAGGCATGTTCTAATCATGTGTTAGCTAACTGTGAAGGCAACATCCACTCATATTTTCGGCTCATGAAGAGTAGAATTTCACTGCCGTATGAGGGGTACGACCGCGCTCAGTAGTGGGGAACACGCCATGCGCCGCGTCCACCGCTGCGAGAGGGATGCGCCGGTGACCAAAATTGGGGATAGTGCCATGGCAGACGATAAAGATGAACTATTCCCAATGTTCTTTCCGTGTTGAATAGGTCACATGTAGCTATTCTCATCGTTGGAGGTTTTAATGGACCCGAGAACAAAATTGCGCTAAGAAGCCCTATTCCATTGGTCCAGTGGCATATGAGGGAAAGTAGTAAAAGAACGGAATGACTATACAGTAATAACCTTTAATTCCCTATAGGAAAAGTCTGGTATGCCTACGAACATGAGATAGATCAATGCGAATGAAGCAAGCATTAGGGAAAGTCTGGAAGTCTGACTCCAGCCAGATGGCTAGGCTGGTGTTCAAGTAAAATGTTACAATACCACAGCTTGGGAGCAATATAGGAGATCATGGTCTGTCTTATAGGCAGACAAACAAACAGACTTGCTGACTGAACGATTGACTGACAAAGAGGGTGGATGGAGGAGGAGAGGAGGGACAGAGAAGCGAGAGAGAGAGAGAGAGAGAGAGAGAGAGAGAGAGAGAGAGAGAGAGCAGCAGCAATCTCAAGGAAAAAAAGAATTATAAGCATCTTCTTTGATGGATTTCGAAGTTCTCATCTGGTATTTGAGTCTTCAGGACTTCCTTGCGTGTCTCTGACCAAGTATAGGACTGCTTTCTGGAGGCCTCAGCATAATGTTGACGAGAGCGGTTTGGCAACTATAGAGGCTATCTACTATGCTCTAAAAGAATATCAAGAATTTGGGCTGAGAAGACCATATCAAGGTACATTGAAGGGTATTTTCAAGCGATTTTCCACACCATGAAGCGCTGCTTTCAACATAGTCGTGGAAGGTTTTTTCAAGTTGATCACTGAACCTTTTCAGGAGAATTCGACGATTTGCTTTATTGGTTCTTTCTCACACGAAATCATGTAGACATGAAGCAGGAAGAATATCGTAAGAGAATGCTGGATTGTGCTCAACCAGCAGGTATTCCAGAAGCCAAAATAAATAAATCTTCGGGTTGAGCGGTCGAATGTAGCACATGAAGAGTGTGACATATATCTATCTTACTAATAGTTTTTTAAAACAGAGAAGTGCGTAGAGGTGTTTTGCACCCTTTGTTTCGTTATTGCCCACTTTATTTTCATTTTTGAGATATCAGCGGATTCGAGCCATTGTGCCAGAAATCACACCAAAGACAAAAACTCTGCATCAAAACATTTGAAATTGCAGATATAGCAGAGAATTTGTGCGGTAGCCTCACAGCATGACTGTCAGCCGCACCATATAGCGAATAGTTTCCTGTGGCTTCTTGCGCAAAGCTAGCCGCCCGCGGCTGAATATACTGCGTCGTACGTACCTGGATAGCGGGGATCCCCTATGTATGCCATAAAATGGAGCCGTAGACGTTGATCCCGAATCTCTTGTTCGGTTCTGGTATAACCAAACCCGAAAGGAGTTACGAGTATTATTCTTTGTGGTCCATCGAATTATATACAAACGAAACATATTAGTCGTGGCTATTCTGAATATGTACTTGACAAGATAGTTTAGAATCTGCTAATATTTCAAAAACGAAAATTAGGTAGTGCTTCTCTTTTCAGGCTGTTGATGTTGGTGTTCGTTGTTGTTGTTGAATAAATGTTGACCAGTTTATAGTCCCTTGAGATTCGGAGACATTTATTGATCCTGTAATAAACTTTCTACTCTTGCTTCTATTGTTATGAAAATTTCAGTTCTGAAATCATGTAGCGGCGGCAACGCATTTCCGATATTTTCCTGAATCAATGCGATTCCTGCAAATGAGATTAGCCTTTCATCAATAAGGTCATGAGGCCTGAACTGTAAGAAATCGTGGTACAGATCGGGTGGTGGTCATGCAGGAAGGCGTGACTGCTGCTACCTGCGCAGCGCACTGTTTGCAGATTCAGGGTCGCAGATATGCGCTTTCTAAGAAATCACACGCACGAAAATAACTCGTATTATTTACGATCATTTCCAACAAAAATCAAGCCCCAACTACTATCGTGCTTACTTCATCTCGTCAGGGTCATCTGGTGCAGTGGAGTAAGCTTACTATACATGTAAATGTAGTGGCTGAAGATACGTCGCAAAAATGGGATGAGTCGGGAGTAAACGTTTTCTTGCAATCTCAGCATGAAAGAACAGAAAAGAAAGGTGGGGAAGGGGTTTCTAGGTCCTTACAATGTTGACTACTGACACCTGTTGAGAAGAGTCGCTGATGCTCTTAGGAAACGAATTTACTCTGATGAATTGCACCGGAGCACATTATCAGTTACCAGTCTGGCCGTCCGGCTAACGCCGGACTTCCAGACTGTTCGTCATGCTCGCTTCGCTCGCATGACTTCACCTCGCATCCATCCTAGAAGAATAATGGGCATGCAGATTTCGCTCCGTTTTCCCTAAATGCCTCCTCATAAAAAATGGACTGATCAAAGAGAACTGCTTGCGTTTCTCAGAGCAATTTAATCATTCTCCCGGATGAAATAGCTAATCGTAGCTATATGTAACCGATTCAACCTAGAACGAATACGGGAAATGGTTTATCACTCTTTGTTTGCTGTGAGTGATCCATTGATAACAATCAACATGAACATATAAAAGAGGTGTGTTCGGTTACAAATGAGAGTAGAATACGCTGGAGGGGGTAATGAGGGCAGAATGATGGGTGGTTTAATAGTCGCTGCTGAAGCCGGGCCCTTGGTACTTCCTCTTTGCATTTAGGCGCCAGAGGACAATTTGAACAGAGATAAACCTGATTGTAAGTATTTCCTCGCTACTTTGCGCCGGCTCACCTCTTCTCTATCTGTCGACCTGTTCGCAGGCGTTTACCCACTTTTGGACGCCGGCGTGCCCTTATCACAACGGCAGACTCGACTCCCTCCACTTTGGACGCCGGCGTACCCTTATCACAACGGCGGATCCGCCTCCCCCCACATCGAGCGCTGGAGCACCCTTACCATATCGCTGGACCCGTCTCCCTCACTTTCAGCGCCAGCGCACCCTTATCACAGCGACGGACCCGTTTCCCCCCACTTTCAGCGCCGGCGCACCCTTATCACAATGGCGGACCCGACTTCCCCCACTTTAAACGCCGGCGTACCCTTATCACAACGGCGGACCCGACTCCCCCCACTTTGGACGCCGGCGTACCCTTATCACAACGGCAGACTCGACTCCCTCCACTTTGGACGCCGGCGTACCCTTATCACGACGGCGGATCCGCTTCCCCCCACATCGAGCGCTGGAGCACCCTTACCATATCGCTGGACCCGTCTCCCTCACTTTCAGTGCCAGCGCACCCTTATCACAGCGACGGACCCGTCTCCCCCCACTTTCAGCGCCGGCGCACCCTTATCACAATGGCGGACCCGACTTCCCCCACTTTAAACGCCGGCGTACCCTTATCACAACGGCGGACCCGACTCCCCCCACTTTG
>JARK01001373.1:723641-735637 GCA_000688135.1 Ancylostoma ceylanicum
GTGGTCCACATGAAGGGGGGTGGGTATGAATAGTGCCGTCGTCTACATGTAGTACGCTTGGCGATGACCGCGCTGACGGTTCTTCGGATTTGAGAGAAACCAGACCAGATGTATTATGTTGTTGCGCGGCTACTCAGATGATTCATTTGTTGGGGTCTGACTATAGTGCTGAAGATGAATTATCCGGACATGTAGTATTACATGATGTTGCACTTGATGCAGTAGATGATAGTTGAGAATTCGATTTAACATTCGTACAGGATGATGTAGTAATACGTCAGAATTTGACTACTGAAACCTCGCATGAGTAACTTGTTTCAAGAGGGATTAATGGGGTGGCAAATGTAGTAGTTAAATCCATACTTTCCGGCTCCGCAGGACTATCGTCCTGCGGAGCCGGAAAGTATGGATTTAACTATCTATTTAACTATCGCAGTTGCGGTTGGGGACAATAACGCCCACCTCCTACAGTGTCCGAAGCCTCGGTGTCTGGTGTAGGGTCGGACATTTCTTGTGGTTCGGATTTAATTGCGGAAAATCTGTGATCAAGTCCGAGGAGAGCTGGTGCTCTCCTGTACCTCTCGATTGCTTCCTGTCCATCGGTGTTGTACTGTATTAGGAAAGTTCTTTGCCTGAAATGATCTGAAAGTAACATGCTGTTGGCGATGATATATCAGAACAAAAATGGAATCTGCACAGCTATTAGAGGCGATCAATATGCAGGAGTCATGCATTGATTGCTGTTTATACATGCCAGCATCTACAGTGGGACCCGTCTGCGGCCTCGAACAGAACGCGGTGCGACCGCGTCGCTCAAGCGAGAATCCTCTCCGGGACATCAAATTATGGGGTTTTCTTGATAGTCAGTTAGTTTTCTTACTAGTTAACATCAAAGATGACGAACAACTATCAAGAAAACCGAGGTAAGCCACTGTGGCGACGATTCTAGCGTGAGCGGTGCGGTCGCGCCGCGTTCTGTTCGAGGCCGCAGACGGGTCACCGCCATTGACGCCTACTGTATGTGTTCGATTGTCAATGCGAAAGCTTTGTGATTTTCGTGGACGACAGCATCGAAAACGGAAACAACATCGAAATTATAATTTGTGATTTCTCCTCAAGTGTGTCGCACGCCTGATAGACGTAAAAGAACGTGTGCAAACGATAGAGAGTAGATAAATGGAAGAACATGTGTGTGCATGTGTCGTAACGTACATACATGCTAACATGTATGCACAAGTTTGTTGTGAAAGAGGAACGGACAGATGATGCAATCAATGAATGTTTGAGAAGGAATGAGAAAATTGCTAAGGATGTGTTGGCTCGCCAACACCGCAGCGTAGATCAGGCAGGGGGAGATCAATGCGCGCGCCGCTGATCTATCGGGAAACGGACCAATCGGGGCCGGCGCCGGAGAAATCCCGCCAAATCCGTTTATAAAAGGAGCACGGACGGAACCTTGTCACGTTTTATCTCCTTCAGTTTGTTCTTGTTACTAACCTTGTTACTACCACATTCATCATCGTCATCACACGCTCATGATCGGAAGAAGCCGCCGTTTAATCACCCAAGTTTGAGGAAGTGCTCGGAAGCCCGAACGTCTGATTGTGTCGAGGACAATCAAAGCGCAACTGAACCACCGCCGCACCAGTGCCACTTCAACACCACACCAACGGAGGTAAAAGGTTAGTTTCTTCGACACAATTAATGGTGCATCGACCATCTCACTTTGACATTTGAGTGTTAGCCATACAAATTTTAAAGGTTACACACGTGCATTTCGAGATCGTTTTCGGGATTGCATCACATTCTGATCCGTTTGCATCACATTCTGATACGTTTGCATCATTGCCGATCGATTAGGTTTGCCGTTGGAGATTCCACGGTTAACTAATTTTTGAAAGCAGTGATTAGCTCCGTGTATATCCAACTACTGTTCCACTTTGATCAGTTCAGGTATCCACTAAGAGCCACTTGTGAAAACAAGCAGACAAATTTTCATTTGTACTCCTAGCCGATATTCAAGCCGATTTCCCTTGAGGTAGTACATATTGCTTGTATATCCAAATCATTTGCACGTTACTGATCACTATTGATTTCACTTCTAAGTGGCAAGGTGGTTTATTTGACCTGACGAAAAGGATCAGCTTGTTTGTTGATTGCATTCACCTATCGATTGATTGCCTATTGAAAGAAAAAACCACACAGAACACAATACATAACGTACAGATTTACACATAATGGCCCCAACACTCAAACCATCAAAGACCCGATTAACGAAAACGAAGAAAACACTCGATGAACTTGTCAGAGACTCGCAACCACTCACTGCCTTCACATTACCCACATTAGACAACGCAAAAGAAACTGTGGACTTCCTGAAAGGAAGAAAGGCCACGTTAGCCCAACGGATCTCAAACATAAATCAAGCTACAGCATCGCTGAAAACAGCGATGTCATGCTTCGAGGAAATGTTTGAAAAGATATCCCCTGAGGATCAGATAAGGGAACAGCCATCCTACGAATAGTATCTGGATAGTGCGTGAGACACCATCACAACAGCAGAGACAGTACTAGGAAAGGCACGACGATGTCGACCTGAAAGAGTTGACGGCAAGAACGCGTAACATCGAGAAGATCGTGTACAACAAACTCGTTAAGGCTGTCGACTTAACCACTAAGGAAACCAATCGCGAAATCGCAGCACGGCTCAGGGAAAAAATCGACAAACTCGGTCAATCCCTGAACAGCAAATTGGAGGAAATCGAGAAAAAGCTCGAAAAACACGTGAAACTTATTCTGAAGCTCAGATAAACATGATTGTGCAGCTCAAGAAGAAGGACGACGAATTGAGATCGATTCTATAAAGGTTTCTGACGATGAACAAGGAGAACACAGTCGCGTCGTTCACTGTTCCGAAGCAGGGGTGACGATCGTCAGAGATTATGACGTGCATGCCGCGCCCCCGGAGTGTGTTGGCTCGCCAACACCGCAGCGTAGATCAGGCAGGGGGAGATCAATGCGCGCGCCGCTGATCTATCGGGAAACGGACCAATCGGGGCCGGCGCCGAAGAAATCCCGCCAAATCCGTCTATAAAAGGAGCACGGACGGAACCGTGCCACGTTTCATCTTCTTCAGTTTGTTCTTGTTACTAACCTTGTTACTACCACATTCATCATCGTCATCACACGCTCATGATCGGAAGAAGCCGCCGTTTAATTACCCAAGTTTGAGGAAGTGCTCGGAAGCCCGAACGTCTGATTGTGTCGAAGACAGTCAAAGCGCAACTGAACCATCGCCGCACCAGTGCCACTTCAACACCACACAACAGTGAACACGGATTTAATGCGTGTTCAAAATAGTAATTTACGATTTTGAAAGGGCGCGCGCGAACAAGCGAAGTTGGGGAAAATCGTATTATAAATTACGATTTCGGCGCTAAGTAACTGATTAAGAATGGCTTGGGGCCTGATTAGATACGAACGGGTCGACAACGTGATCTGCAGCGGCTTGAATCACGGCTGCGTAGGAGTTTTAAATTCTTACCGAATTCGTTTTGTAGGCGAGTTTACAACTGGTACTAATCTTCTGAGGCGTCCAACAGTTGGAAATAGTGGAGTATAGGTAACTTGGGTGGTGTTATGATTAGGATAAGTTATCAATTAGGCGCTTTTTAGTTGTTTGAATGTAGTATTAGAAGGTCTACTTATAATTAGATTTCGACCACTTCGCAGCTCTTTGCAGTCGGATCCGCGAGAGAGCTTGCGATTTTGACTACTTTTTTGTTGACTCTTCGTCCGCTGTCTCTACATATTTCTAGAGGCACGAGCTGGTTCATTGAACGCTCTCAGACATTCCTTTTGCCAGTTCGGACCAAGTGCCCGGAGTTTCGTTTAAACCCCACGGGACGCACATAGGCAAAAACAAAGTAGCATGGAGAGAGGAATACTAGTTACTCACGGCCTTACGACCAATTCAACTCTACAAGACTACACCAGGGAACACTAGAAGTTTATTACTACGCGCTTCTTATTAGGTGACCGGTAATAGGTGAGTGAGGTTAAATGAGCATTAACCAGGATAAAATAAGGCAGTATAAATGAGACTAAATAAATGCGATTAAATACGAGTTAGATATAAATGTATTTACAAGCACGCGACTACGCGTGCACTACGATTATGTACATAAGATAACCCTAGCGCGGGGAGCACTAACAGTTAGAAATGGACCGAGGACCTGGACGGGGTTGCGACTCACCTATGGTTGCCTAGCGCTCCAAAGCAACGAGGGTTCCTCGAGGATAGTAGCGGTGCTGGCACTAGGGCACGAGCACCGCCGAGTTAAGAAACTCCCGCGTAGGAATGGGCCCTAGGGCACGCTCACCTACTAGGTTATGGAGTTCCCCCTTGTACCTAGGCTAGGCCGGAAAAATCCGGTTTTCTATCGCGGATGTCGCTCGAAGAGTGGAATATGCCACTAGGAGAACGTTACCTAAACGACCTCACTAAGCCTCGCCTAAATTCTCTTCGATTAGTCCTAAGCCGCTGGTCCTCTATTTCAGAACGTCCGCTGAAACAGTGACGATGAGTCAGCTGTGTCTCGAGATGAGATAGATGGGGTAGTGATGTGGTGACTTAGGCGGTTGGGTGGCGCCTTTAGGATTTTGGGCGTTTGGGTGGCGCCCTTCAATGTAACAAGTGGCTCAGTGGGAAGTTTTATCTTTATGAGCACCAGCGTCTTGCTGGTGCGAGAGCAACAATAGAGAGTGAGGCACACGCCCCGCCCACAATACAATAAGGAATACTTAAGTGTGCCAGAGGCAAAGGTTCTGGCGTTACGCCAGAACACTCCGCCCCCGGCACTTACAACAGCAAAAAATGTGAAATATATATTTTTACAAACATTCAAAATAAGTAGATCACTGAAGACGGGCCGTGTACGATGGCGGACGGCTGGGCGGTTGAAAACGTAGTAGGCGGCGAGGAGTTGACGGCGGTTGGCTGGCTCACGGTCTTCGTCGCTTGAATCCCGGTGCGACCGACTGACGTTCGGCGCACAGCAACACATTGTGCGGTCGCCCACACCTTGCGCACTGCACGCCACAGTTATCTCCGTGCGTTGGCTTCAAGCATCGTTCACAGAGACCGAGCTTTGTGGCCTGCACGGATTTCGCTACCGGATCCGCGAAACGGCTACACCTCGTGGTGTTATGGCCGTCCTTGTTCTCCGGTAGCGGGCAGAATATGCATGGTGAGCGCGGCTTAGACCGCTCTAGCAGCTCAGCGCATGCTTCCTCCACAGCGGAGAGACGAGCATATAAAGGGTGGTCCACATGAAGTGTGACGGGAAAAACTACCCATAACTTCACGTAAATCAAATCGAATGAAAACTAGTTCCATTTATTTAGATGACAAAAAAATCTCTATAACATATCTCAGATCGCATTCGAAATGACCTCCATTAGCTTTGATACAAGCATCAGATCTCTTCCATAAATTCTGAAAATGCGCTCTACCATTTCCGGCAAAAGTCGGTCTCAAGCAACCACCTGGGCTGTCTCCAGCGAATCTAATGATATGCGTTTGAAAGAGCAGACTTTATGCTCCAAGATAGATTGGACAGCGAAATCCAGATGGCTGAGATCGGGTGAGTTTGATGGCCAAACATACTTCGTCCAGGAACACGGAAGATTGGTCCCACAGCACCCCAGCGCCTTCTTTTCACCGTGAACAGATGCCCAACCTTTGTGGAAGGCCCACACGATATCCATATCATTCCATTCGGTCTAAGGAATCACCGCATACTCCAGGATCTGTTTCAAATGAAGTCCGACATAAATTTCAACTCCTAGTTGGACAAAAACCAGCCTAGCCTTGCCCAAATCCGATATTCCACCCCACACCATCACGGACTGTCAGAAAAGAGTTCTTTCAATCTTGACGGTTCTTGGAGATCCCTTCGACAAAAGTTCCCGCTGATTCTGCGCATTCCGGAGTGAATATCCTCTCGTCCGTGGAGGGAATTCGCCCGAGCTTGTCACCTCGCGCAAGGGTCCTCACCTTTCTGCATTTTTCCAATCTGGAGGTCTTCATTTCGTCTGTGAGGCGTTGCCCTTTGTCGAATTTGTAGGATACAACTCGAAATCATCTCTGATCAGTCTCCGCATGGTTGAACGGCTTATTTTGTGATTCTTGGCCAACTGTCTGATGCTTCTTTCAGGATTTTGCCGCAGTTTGCTTCTGACGGCGTTCCGAAGGACAGGGGTCATCGCAATTTGATTAGGTCTTCCACTCGGACAATTTTCAATCCCTCCAGTTTCTCCAAAACCGCTTATGATCCGATGTACTTGCTCCCGGTGCAGTTCGAGCGCCTTCGAGATCTCGGAAACTGACGACCCGCGTTTGCGCATGGCGACTACTGCAGTGTGATCCGCAAGCGATACCATCTTTTTCTAAGAACAGAGGATAAGAATAGTTTCTATAGGGCTAAAAAAACACGGCAGAAACGAATAATATAATGAAACAGCACAAAAAGGCAAAAAAAAACGTCCAAAAATTGATTTTCTCTAGCCCGTCACACTTCATGTGGACCACCCTGTAGATGGGATGTGGCTGCCTCCATTTGGCTTTGCAACGACTGCACGGCAGAGACCAGAGACGATGTCGTGGAGGAGGGTTGCGGCCTCAACGTTGTCCATCTTGAACCGAGCAGACTTGGGGTACAATGCTGGCTCGGTTGAGGTTTTTATACCTGTTTCCAACCCCGTTTTCGTCACTACGACCGCCCTTATGACTCTAGGCTACAGGAAATGATATAGGTGAGCAGTAAATATTTTGGAGTGTTTTCTATACGAGCTGTTAGGCACCATTAGATATTTACAACTGTGGCATGTTGCCTGTGGGAATAATTATGTGCATGATCGATACCACCGATCTCTTTCTTTTTGCTGCAAAGTATGAGCCGCAGTATTTTGGATATCACATAGAATACGAATGTGATAACTGATCTAGCAACGAAGAATGCTATTTTTAATAACGTTATTATTACCACCGGTCCGAATAGGTATGTTAGACCTGCCATTGTAATGGACGCGGTGACTGCTACCAGTGCGGCTTTCCAGTGACTCACACATGTTCGAAGAAGTGGAGTCAGGTCTGGAAAGTTAATTTCTACCAGACTGAAGAGTGAGTTATTCCGTTCTTCAACGGAATTGTACTGGAATACGGATTGGTAAGTTGAAGGGTGGTATACCAGTGTTCGGTTTATCGGAACTGTTGCCTTGGACCCACCGCACTGGGTATGGCAAGTGATATCTATGAAAGCGGAATAGAAATCAAGCTTCTGCTTTGTAGTTACATTATGGGGACCACATTCTATTGTGAATTCATGTGACTCGCAACTCAGAGTACTAGACTCAGAGTTAGACGCAACTCAGAGTACTCAGAGTTAGAGTAGTAATGAACTGGGACTGTTTTGAACGGCATGAAATTGAAATTTCCGAGCCTTCGATGCAACTATAACATCCAGACAGCTGACTAACTTGAAGTTCACACGGGAAGTCAACAATGTAGTCCGAGCTATTCACAAGCATCTCTGCTTCCAAGACCAAAACGACTCCTCCTTGACTAGTTTCTGCCATGATCTCATATGCAGTGCTGTTGATCGTCAAAAATGGAGAGCTCAAGGGTAATCGATACCGTGGGTCACTTCGAATGCGACCGATGCTATCTCTCGGACAGTTGCAATGATGAGTAGGAGCTGCGCCGCCATTGCAGTCACAGACAAAATTATTATCACATTCATGAAAATTGTGCACGGCATTATCCCTGCTTCTGCATTCGATCGGTGCATGGAATGTTTCTGGCAAAATGAAAGAGTCGCCTTCAGATACTGCGAATCTTAGTGTCAGCAACGAGTCTACTGGCTTCTGTACTGATATGATGGTCATGTTTTTGCCATCTATACTGTGAGTTGCATATGGAGAAAGCTGCATTATGCGCTTCTCCTTTCTACGAAACAGATTGGTTTTTATCTCCAACATGACTGTTGGCTTCCATTCCATACATTCTACTACTTCGTACACTACTTGCGTCTGTGGAACGTGTCCTATTCTATAGAACAGGCACGACGGCAGCGGAAGAAGACATCCTGCACATAAAAGGCCACCACAGGAGTACTGGCATCCGGAATACCCTGGATAATGGTTTACGGGGCACCAAAAATGTGGTGACTTAGGCGGTTGGGTGGCGCCTTTAGGATTTTGGGCGGTTGGGTGGCGCCCTTCAATGTAACAAGTGGTTCAGTGGAAAGTTTTATCTTTATGAGCACCAGCGTCTTGCTGGTGCGAGAGCAACAATAGAGAGTGAGGCACACGCCCCGCCCACAATACAATAAGGAATACTTAAGTGTGCCAGAGGCAAAGGTTCTGGCGTTACGCCAGAACAAGTGATGCTCCGCGCGCCGCTTATATAGGCAAGTGCCACGTGATGCCATGCGCGGCAGCCGCGCATAGGTCCCCTGGGCATGCCATGTCGAACTGCCATCCCGCGCGCCCATCCAAATCATGGGAAAGCACGAGAGGGAGCGAAACACTATAGGAACCTGAGAGATGGCAGACACAGAGAGGGAGTACACAAAATACACAAAATAACACGAGAAACGCCACTCCAGCAGGTAAGCAATTGTATAAATGAGTCATTTATATACAACATGTACACCTATTCTTACAGGAGATGCCAAAGTCCATTCGAGGATGGGGGCGTTGGGGCGACGACCAAGAGTGATTCAGTCGGTCTGCACATAAGCTGCTGACCCTGAAGTTCAAAGTTTCCAGGGCATCGAAAATCAGCCGTGGAAGGATCATTCTTATTCAATCCTCGGCCTTTGATGTATCTTTCATGCCCTTTTCAACAGCGCTAGTGAATCAGTCAATCGCGTTTTGAACTGCTAGCAGAACGTATTCGTGCTTGGCTTCTGATGTGTTCCAAAATTGCTCCACTAGCGCCTCATCGCACGCCTTTATTACGTTATTGGAAAGAAACTTACATATGCACACCAGCTCCACTGGTTGTTGGCCTTGCTAGTTCTCGAGTTGGTCCTCAACTTGGCGTTCCATCTCTTTTCTATTTTCGTCTGCTATCTTCAGAGTATGCGCCACTTAAAACGGGTTTTTACATCCTCACTGTTGAAAGGAACGACAAATCAAAATTGAAGTAGTCAAGGAGTCCAACCAGGTGGACAGGCAGCCATAGGTTTATTATGTGCGTGATGACGACAACAACTGAGATGCGAATACTTCTCTGGTGTGTAGATATCTAGTCCCTAGAATGATTGCGGAATGACCAGTAGAAAATAACAAGATAGTGATATAGAGAGAGTTCCGCCGATAGGTGGCAGCTCATCCACGGTCAGCACCCAAGCCTAGGGTAATTGTACTTCTGTGGCCCGTTCACGCCATTTAAACCAGAAGACCATCGTTCATTTGCCTAGCTTGGCATGATATTTCCAGCTCCAGGTACATTTCTGCTAGATACATGATTGACGTAATCATTACAAATGCAGATGGTACATAAGGTAAACAGGTCAAATTTGGTTACTTCAACAGAGTGTGTGCAAAGATGCAATCACTGCTACATTAGTTTTTCTTGAATAGTCAGGTCACCTGGTCAAGCCAAGTAACTAATCTAGTAACTTACTAACGGGTCAACTCAGTAAGCGGCCTGGACACGCGCGGCGCTGCTTGACCATCGACAGTAGGATCGTACATGACATTAAAGTCCAGAGAGTAACGGTTGATGGCGATCGGACGGCTTCGAAGGATGACAAGATATCAGGAGCAGCGGCATCTGGAATGTTAAGTTTACGATTCTCCCAAAATTGTCAAGAAAAAGCGAATACCTGTGTATTGAAGGTCAGATCATTTAGCTGACTGAATTCCATGTTAACGTTTTCCTGTGTGGTCATGGCAAGCAGCTTGCGTCGTACAGCATTAGGACTTCCAGCATATGACTACAGTGTCTTTTGTAAATGGTATAAGCCTCGTAGGCTCAAGATATCGGAAGAAAACTACATGTTGAAGATTTCACTTTTCACAATTCTTGTTTATGTGTATTCCATTATCTATTCCAAAGTTATTCTCGTAAACGGATATCATGCGAGGTCAAAGAGAAATATGCCTCGAGCGCATCGCACTGTAAGAGTGAAAGCCATCGAGTTTACTACTGAGAATTAACTAGCAAAACAAATAAAATTGTAGGCACATGGCCAATCAAAATCAAGGGTACGGAAAGAAAGTCTGTGTAGAGAGGCAGGCGCTCCTTTTATTAGGCGATGTTTCCACCAACTATCGTGAAGACCTCTACCTAGCTCGCCTGCACTTTTCTCCTGTGATTATATACAAATTTAATGTTAAGCACTAAGTGCACTCATTTCCGTAGGTTTTTCGCTAGTTGTGGAGTGGGGAGATTTGTTTTCAAAAATTTCATCGCTTACAGTAGTCTGAGAGCGACGGATGTGGAGAAGGCTGTGCCAGCTCGCAGTTTTGCTACCAGTATCATCTTACACCTAATCAGTTAATTATTATATCTTGGTGGTGAAATTGGTATTTGCGTTTTGGCGTGGAATAAAATTTATTCTTCAAACCACGACACAAGGCCTCAATTCAAGTTACATCCGCGACTGCTATGAGAGATCCCTCGTCGTCTTGTGCGCAAGGAGTGAGTGCTCTGCAATAGCTTGTTACTTCGCAATGAATGGAAATAGCGGATCATACAAAACTTGATTCTAGCGTATTCCTCGACCTACTACAACTCCACCAAAGAGGATTTACTAGCGGAAGCAAGCGGGAGTATAATGCTGACATTGCATCGTGTGACACACGAGAGAGAATATCTCATCTTTTTTCTTTGACTCTCTTTTGAGTAATTTCGGCATTGTGTGTAGATTTTTCTAATTGTTGTCTCGAAACGATGATGATAAATGGCTGTTCTTCGTGGAATTAATGTTTACGGAAAAATCTGCTGTTACCGCGAAAATTCGGTAATACATATAATACTAATGAGATTATTTTTTCATGTTTTACTAAACACACAACATCCTCATCTGTGCGTGAGTGTACGGGTCTGAAATCGGATTGGACTGCTTTGTTTCAGGTGCCCACCGTAGTTCTTTTGATATTTTTGTCACATTCTCTTCCGCTAACCGATATTAAATTCGCTCAAAAAATCGACGGTCCTGGCAAGGACTAGAAAAGTCGTTTACAATGATGTTTTCCGGAGTTACATACATATATACACATACAGAGGTGCGGCGCGTGCGCGTGCGGCCTGCCTATGGTAGTTGAGCACGGTCCCGAGGGCACCACTTAGCAGATTTTGGACCAAATAGACCGGGTGTTTTTCTTTCTGCTTTTTTTTGCAAATTTAAGTGTGTTAGGACTGCTGAATAAGAACGCGGTTGTGAATCTAATGATTGAACACCTCACCTGAGCAAGGCTGCACTCACCTACCACAGGCAGGCGATGCGATACGCAGCGCAGGTTCAGCCCGCCTCAACAACTTTCTGCTGACAGATTTTATGGACTGTAAAAGCACAGTGAACCGGTGTTTCAGTAGCTAACGAATGCTTGAACGTAGGCGCTCACTAACTCCTAATCAAGCCGAAAAGGCAGCGTACATTTCCAGTCTACCAACATAGCACAGGGTGACAAAAAATTATAGAACGGGTTTAGCATCATTCACAATTTCCTAGCGAAATAATGCTATTGAACAAGCGAAAACAAACATATTTGTGAACAGTGGGACAGCGCTTAAAATAGTCACCATTCGATCTAATGCCCTTTTTTAATTTTTTTTTGAAAAGTCATCTACATTTTTACCACTGCTTTTCGGAACCTTATAAAGATTTATGTCAAGCTTTGTCCAAAGAATGGCTCACCGCGTCAAAAGTCTAGCAGATTGTAATTTTCTCATGATAGTATACAACTAGTAGTAAAACACT
>JARK01001373.1:745191-802630 GCA_000688135.1 Ancylostoma ceylanicum
GGGGGGGGGGGCGGGGGAAAAAATTGGGGTCTCCGTCGTTTTGGGGACCCAGACGGAAAACAAAATCAACAAAAATATTAATTTTATTAATAAATAATAAATAATAAATAATTAAAAAATAATAATGAAAATAAATAAATAAAAATAAACCAATACAAGATTTTTATTTGTCTTGTGATGTAATTTCAAAAAATGGGGCGCCCCCCCCGCGTCCGCCACTGGTGGGTGATGAATAAGGGTGCGTTAGGTTGAGGGATTAACGGTCGGAGCTAAATTTTTCTAAATTGTAGCATGGTAAAGCATCTCCTCATTCTAAGGGTGAGTGTTCGACAGAGACCAAAGGTAGCCCCTGAATACATAATTGAGATTATTGATGGTAGACGTATTGTTAACGATTGGTAAGTTGGGTATTGTTAGCACGTTTACCCTGGGTAATCTCAATGATGCACGCTGCTTCCAGTAGTGCCAACCGGTTCTGGTAGCACTTCTGCTATGCAGCTGTGGATAGGTAGAGTAGCCATTCTCTGAATATGTAACACGAACTTCGGCTCAATTCCATTGCTGACGTCCCTTATTTGGAGTTGTATTGGGTTGGGCAATAAGTTCGTGCGATTTTTCACCTTATTTTTTAGTGGGAAATGAACTCTGTTTGATTGCGTTTTAGTAACCATTTTGTAGCTCTTGGTTCACTCTTTCCAAATATTCTGACCGATTTATTCAATTCTCGCCGCACCTCATTTTCTATCGCCTGGAATGTGATGCACCATTTTTACTAGGACGACAACCCCCGATCACTCCTACTGTCTGACTTCTATCATGGATCGAATTCAACTCATAAGGAAACAGATATCAAAAACATGTCAAGGGAAGCCATTACTGTTGAATAGAATGCGCAGAAATGGATGCCTCTCCCACTGAGGTTAATTTTAGCCCAAAGGATGTCCCCCTACCAAAAGTAGAGTTTGAGGAACAGTGAGACGTTTACACACCAGGTTTTCCCCTAGATGTAAAGAAGAATCACTAGGAACGTTAAATTCTAGCGACAACTATGTTCAACTGATTCAGTTCGCGAAAAAAGTTCGGGGAGCTCAGTACGAGGTGACCCCTCACATTGAGAGGGCTCTCCGCCTCCGGGCAAATTCCACTAAAACGGTATCCTACATCCTAAAATAAAAGGTAAACTCACTCATACAACTTCTACAAGCCTGAAGCAGTCCCTAACTACTTATTTTGGTTATTTTCTTGGGCAATTTCTAAAGTTCTAGTGACAAGTTGCAGTTGAGAGTCACAAATTGGGTCGTCCCAAACAATGCGGCTTTTCTTGGAAAGAAAACCGGGGAGCTGTTCCGTTTCTGATAGCATTAATAGCGGGGGAGAGGGGCTACATAAACGACTTGTTGTGATTAACGTTGCTCGTGAGAAGCAATACTTCTAGTGCCTCTGAAAAACCGCACGAACTTATTGCCCGACCCAATGTAATACACACGAGTAAGTCCTCGATCTGGGTTAGTTTTTGTAAATTACGATACTCACTGGATTCGTTCTAGCTCTGAACGAATTTTCCAGTAGCTACAACTAAATTGAATTTGGTAGTTACGTTGGTTCTGTAAACATTGCCCTAGTAGAGCCAGTCCCCTAATTTGGTCTTGCCAGGTGAATGGAATCCAACGCCAGCCGACATTTAAATTTCCCCAACTTTGGCAGTTTTATCGTTCCTTTCCTTCTCTTGGTTTTTCAAATTCCTCAGAAGTAAGACTTCGCTATGTTGTTCTCATTTTCACTTTACAGACCATGGACGAAATCTCGGACTGGTTCTCGAACACATACCGTAAGATTGCTGCAACTTTCGGTCAGTAAACCGCATCTCTCTGCCGGCGACCATGTATATTTATGTAATTAACTCTCACCGATTCCTGTTCTTCAATCAATCCTACTATACGTCTCACCACGAAGTAATGTCGTGGAATCATCCACGAATATAGCATGAGCCTTCTGAGGTTGTGTTACTTGTCGCAACAACGGTACGCAATTGATAATCCTTCTCGATGTTGTCTAATTTGTGTGTATGTACAGGTGCTGAATTTGTGCTGAATACATTAATATGTGGAAGACTGTGAAATATGAGTATAACCTGGATGAATTCATTGAATTCTTGTGAATAAATGCATGTGCTTCATTCTATTGGTGTTGGATTCATATTTTTACGCGATGTGATCACGTCTACGGACTAGGGCCGTGCGTCGGAATTACATCGAATTTCAGTGGTCGTTTGATTTGTTTCGTTTCTGAACAAATGGTGGTTAATGTGAAGGTAGAGACTACGCGTTGATGCTTTCATTTGTTGATCCCTCATTTAAATCTGACCCACAGCATCTATAATGGACCTTTTCCATCCTTGATCACTGTGGAGGGAGCATGCAAATATTCTCAAAAAAAAACACACACACACATTCTTTGTCAAGTCATTCGTAACTGATGACTGACAAGCACTCATTTCAGTTGTTCATTTTTGGAATCCGGGCAGAGATCCAAAAATGCTTCCAGTACCTTCCTTGCTGATATGTCAGGTTAGCAGGCCAAAATTGTGCACATTGCGTCAAAGTATTCACCACTGTGGTCAACATGTCTATTCTTTCCTAGAGCAGATATCAAACTGCCTCGTCGCTCAATAGCGAAATGTTCTTCCACCCTTACTTTCCCCATTATGCAAGGCATTGCAGTTAGACACTGCAACTATAATATAAGAGGCGTCATTCACGATTGCCCTCCCCTCAGTGTTGGCAGCGCCACATCAAATGTTAATCCACGTTGATACGTGATAACACAAACGTTTATCGTATACTGGTTAACGCGTATCAACGTGGGTTAACGAGTGATGCGGTGTTGCCAACTCTGAGAGGAGCGCAACCGTGATTGACTCTCCTTGTAGTATATCACTTCTGTTTGGGAACCATCTCCTTGCTTACCGTATGGGCAAATCACACATTGGTTGGTTATACACTGTCTATTATATGAGCTACTCTGCACGAATTGGTTTTCGATGTTTTCATTGACTTTTGGTTTACCAAAACCACGTCCTTTTTCAATTGTGCTCATTGAGAACATCTTTGTGGTTCAGTGCTCGCCTCACCAGATACGGTGGACGTCGATGGCGGTGACCCGTCTGCGGCCTCAAAGAGAACGCTGTGCAACCGCGCCGCTCGAGCAGGAATCCCCTTTAGGACAACAAAATATGAGATGTTCTTGACATTTAGTTAGCTTTCTTATTAGGTAACATAAAATGTGATGAACAAACACCGAGGAAATCCAGATTCGCCACTGCAGCGACGATTCCATCGTGAGCGGCGCGGTTGCGCAGCGTGCTTTCCAGGGCAGCAGACGGGTCACCGCCATCAACGCCCACTGTACGAACACGGACTAAGAGCGGGCCTGTTTGAGCGGGAAATGTCTAAGGGAACGTGCAGTCCTTTTCAAAACAAAAAGTTTCCTTTTCAAAGCGGTTCCTCAGAGTTGTTTCTGCAGAATTGTGGCGGGACCTTCTCGACCATCTCACTTGGAGCATGCTCTCTCCACATCCCTCGTTCGAGTCCCTGCGCGATGGTGCAGTCACGCAGTCCGTCTATCTTTTTGGGAAGGACTGTGCATCAGGCGATCTTCGATTGCGTGTCACTGCCGCGTAGTCGTTGGTAATTGCTATGGTTTAGGCCAATCGTAGAGATTCCTGGCCTTGAACTTCCCCAGTGCAAGCTCGGCTTCCTGTCTGGAACATATTGCGTACAATGGTGCGTTTGACGACTGTTGAATGTGTGGACCTCGCGTGAGTTACGAAGCCTCAGAGCTAGTCTTACGATACCACTTCACCTTGAAGGAGCCTTTGGACAAGTTGTTGTCATACCTGATTCCTTTTTTTTTCTTCAAAGTCTTCTCTATTATTCTGTGCACTTACGACTTTATTTAGGTTACACACCTCATTTTTACGCTTTGATTAATAAACTAACCTAGATACATACATTCACTATTTTATTTTGTAAATACTGTGCTTGTGATAACGTTCTCTTTTTAATCAGCTTTGAGAGTTCACTCAATTATTGTCATCTTCAGTTCCGCCATAGCTCCAACTTCCGTTAGTGCTAAAGGTCCGTTTCGCTACCTGTGGAAGACGAATCGTTGTCGTTATTCGGCGTTTCACTTCCCTTCCTCTGTGAGCGCATTACTTATGTCTGCAGAAGAGACCCATGCCATCAGAAGGAAGAACAATGAACACATATCAGTAACATGTTTTAGGCCCTCATCCTATGAATTGAACCGTGGGAGGGGGAGGGGGAAGCGCATCACACATATGTCCGTTCCCGCCGTCTTCATCCGCCTTGCTGTCCAATATAAGTAATTCATCTAAATGTTCGCTTCATTGTATAATACAATTGCGGCGTTTCGGCAAGAGGTAACACGGAGTGAAGATGAAGTAGATCATAAGTCGTCATCAAGGAAGTCAGCAGGGCAAAGATAACCTGAAGCGAAAGGAGTAGACGGCTATATTTTATTGGACAGCAAACTCTGCAAATCATACTGACACATCCGCTAGAGCGCGCTTATCCGACTAGATGAAGTGTAATGGATAGAGATCCTGGACACAGTTGGATGTTTGTGCAGTATTTTCTACATTTTTTATGCAAATGTATATAACCAATCACATGAACAATTTCAAACACCTGATTGATTCAACACAAGATTGCAAAGTTCAAGCTGAAGAGTAATTTACATGACGATTGTGCCCACAGAAACAATGATGAAAAAACCAATAAAACATCGACCGTCAACTTCTAAAAATTTGGAATGTTGAATTTTTGAATTGTGACATGTCCAGGAAGCACTTCAAATGCTCATCGTTTGAGAATTCAAAAGACACACATCTTGGAAATTTTCGAAGAAAAGAAGCTGGTATTACTAATGGAAGCGGTGACTAGGACTGGACTAAGCACCGGCAGTAATGAGAGCAAGGCTGTGGTGCAGAATATTATTGTTGGGCTACTAGTTCCACCGCTGTACACTAAAAAAGGATGCACCACGAAGACAGGGAACAGCAGCAGCACAACGACGCACAGTATCTGAAGAATGTGCAATTACTACTTTTCTACTTCTTCGGTTGAGCTTCATTAGCCATAATCCGAATTTTACTAGGACGGCCACAAATGACCCAGCAATGCATGTGCTGGTCAATCGGTGAACAGCTAACAATAAGCTGATATGTAGGTCTCATTGCAATGAATAATCAACGTGGTCGGGCATGCTTGTCCAGCAGGCACTGTTTGAAATTGAAGGCAACACCCACAATAATTTTCAACCCCAAGTTTTCCAGTCTCGGGCGTAGACCCAACAATTCTGTGACGGAAGTGCTGATGGACAGCCCACCTTACGCAATTACCAGTTCAACTTCGGATCCGCATTTCAAATGGTATGAGTTGTCCTGCCTTGCAAATATATAGCGTTGGAGCGACAGTTGATACCAGTCAGCTGTTTTTGCCGGCTCAATGCTTTTAGGAAACGTTGTTTAGCGCACGTTCCTCCACCATTCTCATATTGTTGTGGTTGTATTATTGCGCTTTCTTCCTATTCCTACTTTTCAAGAGTTGTTCACCTTTTTTCGGCTCACAGCCTTCATTTGTTCTCTCTTGTTGTATATTTCCATTATTTATCCTCGTCCTTTACCATACATGTTTGTTCTTCTTCTGGAAACGCCTGTGTGACCTTCATTCGCCTCTTTTCTACTCTTGTTCTCTTTTGCTCGAGAAGGCCGCGCATCCACGCAAATAACCAAATGCGTCAAGAAATTCGTGACGAGCGATGCAGCGTCATCAACTTTTTTCAGATCTGATTCGCGCAACTCGACCATCCTGCTCTAACGCAGCAAGTTGGGAAAATTCAAAATCAATCTTTTCGTTAATTCCAACAAGATTGACAAATGTATCTGCGCTCATCGTAATCAAAAACCCACATTATGCCAGAATCTCAAAGACGAAAATTTTCGCCGGTGCTGCCTTCAAGCGTGCCGCTTGCAAAACAAAAAGTCGGGTGTGGGTCATGATGTGGCAAAATGAAGCGGTGTCTTCCCGCCCTTCGGCGCCTACTCGTCCCCACTCGCATTCAAATTTGCATGGGCAAGTATGGTGAATTCGCGCGCAAGTTAGTGTGAGATGGTCCTGAAGGGCAAGGCGAGGGTTTGATTGAACCAATCGCAAACACAGTGCCCACCCACCTTTGCCGCATTTTGACCCATACCCCAAAAAGTCATCTCGTAATCATGGCTCAATAAGTTGCACAAGGCTCATAATCAAATGCATCCGAATATGGCTGCATGTGTACAGTTAATCATTTGAGTTGACAATTAGAGCATCGAATGTTGTTTCAAAAATTCCGAAATTTCAACTCACTTGTCCTAATAACATATTGCTCAAGCGACGTTGTAGTGTCTTTGTTCTTTCACTCAGGAATGAGGCGTTCAACTTCTTCTTTATCTCATGAGCCCAATAGAAGCTGGCTATGAGGAAACTCAATTTCGTCACTCTTATGCTCATGTTGAGCAAAAAAGCCAACCAGTGTTGACTTGGCTGAAAACGAAACAATTTGGTTCCCAATATTGTTACGATAATCACTAAAGCAAAGCTCTGCAGCCTATTTGATCAATATCCAATGAGTTATCATAATGGCGCATGGTGGCCTGCCCTTTTTTGATGGAAACTTTCCGCTTACCGTTTCCTTCGCTTTCTCAGCTTTTCGCGTGGAAATGCTCTGCTGCATTCGGCTAATTGAAAAGAGCAAAGGTGATCGCGCTTATATTTGTTCTACTATGCTACATGACTTGCGGGAGACATGGATCGCAAATTTGCCACTTTGTGATTTAATGAGGTATTAGCAAAGGAAATTTTTGTGAGCTTCAACGTCGCTTCTAGCGTGTAGAGCAATTCAGGTGTGCTCTCCCTAACCTGTTGTCTGAGCTCAAATCACCAGAGTCAACATTGAATTCCAATGAGATTTCCCTCGCCGAAGTGTTCACCGAGTTAGCAAAATGATCTATCTACTTTCTCCAATTTCAAACAATTAAGGAGCATAGTGAGCGGACATCGACACGGTTATCTTAACGCATTTGTACTATTCTAAGCACTGAGATGTGAAAAAAAGCAAACAAAGCGTCAATTTCGCTAAGCCAAAAAAGCCGAATAATTACGCATCAACCCAAAAAAGTGACAGACCTTTATGCACAAACCAGTGGCAGCAGACGAGTTCACGTTGAGCCCAATAATTGATAAAATCTTTTCTTCAATCTCCTCTCCGACATAGTCGCCAAACCACACTCCAAGTAACAAATTGAGTGACCAGCTAATGAGAATAACAACATTTATAACAATAACCACGAAAATGCATCTTGGAGAAGAGTAGATGAAACTGTATTTACATCTGAAAACGACTAGAAATCTCACACTGTGCCATACTGGTAAAACAACAAGATCAGATCAAATGACGTACATACATAAAGTGGAGTTTCAAGAAGTTAGACTGGTGTGAAAATATCATCGGATTTTTTTGCCATTTTTATTCTTCCCCCTAACTTCGTCAAATTATAGCTTTAGCTGGTAATATAACTTCTATTTAGCGGGACCATTGTGCAAGAGCAGTCTCTGTCACCATGTGATCAGAACTCAGAAAACTGCGAGGCGAAGACGTTGGAGACTGTAATCTCGCCATGTTTGTCGAGTTTTTTTTCCTGCGTAACAAATGCTTCTGAAGGTACGGATTGTTGCAAAATATACAGTCTACGAGAGAAGATGAACCGTTTATTAACAAATTAGTTGCTATCAATGGCAGTACCCGATGAAATCTCCGACTCCAAATGAGAGCCAAGTGCGGTAAACAATATCAGAATACCAAAAATGTTAAAAGCAGTGTGTCACCTCATGGTGGTCTCGAGATATCAGCTTAATCCGGTCCTATTCGACGCGCTGATTCCATTGATGTGCTAAAAGTTGAAGAAAACAAACGGTAAAATCCTTCTTTAGTTTTGTTGCAGCTGTTTTTGCCAAGATTGTTATACGACTTTATTCTCGCAACCAGCTTACGTTTCGGCTATCTCGCCTTGGCCAGAGCCTGAAGCAGCACAGCTGGCTTATCCTTCCAAACGCCTCGTCCTTATACAAGAACCATTCAATCAGAGAGGAGCCCATTTGCAGTAAAGGTGCCACCTTCTTACTGCTGGGTTTACGGTACCATCTTGTTTTGTATTCTCCATGCGTCACATATATCTGCACATTAGGGAAATTGCTGGGGAAGGTGGCACCTATACCGCAATTTGCTTCCAGGACCTGCCTTGATTATCGATTACTATAATGGCAAGCGATTCACCTCCCATCGCATTTTTGAGGAATTTTGTAGTATAGGTGCCACCTTCCCTTGCTTCAGAAACTTTTACTACCCAAGAAAAAAAAATTGCCAGACATGCCTACCAAAAAATGGCAACCTCTAACTTTACCGCTTCGCAGCTTTCCGTGTTCTGGACATAGGGCATCAGGAATAAGGATAAAGTGGTCGGCGTTGATCAATCCCGTCACGAGGGATGCGCCACGCATTCGACTTCATCTGAACATCGTAGAGGCGTTGAATGCGTATGTGCCCTATACAGTGACTTGTGGGGGGCATCCGATGAACCAAGTCAGTGCTTCATCCTCCCAGACTCCTCTGGTACCAATTTACCGACTCCGGAGGGATGGACGGCTTGGTTGGCCGTGGGCGCGCGATCGAACCATCGACCGTGTGCGTGCGCAGCGAGCCTCTAACCACTGCGCCACACGCGCCAGGGCATCAGGAATGTGCTCGTAAAATAAGAAGTGGTCTCCAATATTCATGGGAATTATGCCGCTTGTCAAGATTGTAGTTCGGTGAATTTGGGGAAAAAATGAAGCAGACGAAGAAAAACCGACAAAACTTTTGCACCAATCTAATATTTACGTGTCGGGATCCAAGAATGTGATGAGGCGTGCATTCAAATGCATGGAAAGCGGCACACGTCCTCATTCATTTCTTGCCCGTTTTCTGCTAATTAACAATGGAACTCTATGGTGCTCAAAACCCTCGAAATCTGGCGAAATCTCAGGACAAGATTTTGGACCGGTGCTATCCTTGCGTTAGTCCTCAGAAGCGGGTTATAGATGTTGTGCGGAAAATGGGTCTTTGAGTTATTCGAACATTTCCTTGGTCAATAGTCGGAAACGTTTTTGGCCTAATAAAAGCAGTAAATAAAGTTTATTGTGTTGTTTCGGAAAAAAAGCTCGGATCGGAACAGCAATAATCGCAGAACAAGCTAAGAAAGTGCTCCAAACAGTTCTTGACTGAAAGGAAAAAAGGCGTGGAAAAAAGTCGAAATGCTTGCGATGTTACTGGGGGGTCACTCGGAGTACAGAGAAGTGAAAACGTAGGGTCTGTGAATTTTTGCAGTTATGTCATGACTGTTAACTGTAATGGGTATCGTTTATACGAGAGCAGGATTTTCTCTAAGAGAGCATAACTATACCTATATGTTATACTATTATATGTACATCGACTGGAAATCAAAAAAAAAATTTTGAAAAAAAAACCAAAACTTCTGCTCCGGCCTAAAGATGGAAAATTGCGACTTGTAAGGGCTCTTTTATTTCCATGTGAAAAGATAAGCTCTATCATGAGCCATGTTTGTTTTTTTTTTGTTTTTTGGTGTATGAAATGAAAATGAAAAAAAAATGAAAAAAATGTTCTTTCATCTTCATTATTCTTTTTCCATGTTGGACCAGACATTTAGTGGAAAAGTGAATGTTTCGAAAGCAAATGCCAACCTGCAAAAAACGATATACTTCCTCAAAAAGCTGTTTACTAATGCCAAAAGAAAGGCGTGCCAACATATATAATTAGTCGTAAGGAATATCGACCCAGTATTACCAGAATCCAACGGTCCGGAGGCGACCACCACAGAGCAGAAATTATGAACGAACCATCTCTACAAATTAAGGATGTCTGCGCAGAAATTCTAGAACGATTAACACTTACCGGAACAGAAAGCGAGTTACTGATGGATTGCAAAATATTCAAAGCAATCACAATTGGAATCGTAATTTTCGAGCCCGTATTTTGTTTGAATTTGCTGCAGAATATGTAAAAAGCGTAGAAGTTGAGGAGAAGCGCAGTCCCTCCTTCCACTCCGACGGTCCATGTCAGCGCATCTAGTAACATCTAGAAAGTATTGTATTTACACTTCTCATTCCTCTTTTATAACGGTAACTGTTGTTTCCAAACTATAACAGCACTAATGTCAAAACGATCGAATAAAAAATTTCAAATGACGTCATGTGGCGAATCTACGTGTGATTTGCAAATAGCACTAGGAAATGCAAACGTTTGAAAGAAGAGCCGAGAATTTTGAGATTATAATTGAGCTATCTCAAAGCCATGATATTTCCATGCAGCAGAGCCGGGAATTATGCACTCTGGGAGGTTTGGACGCTTCTTTTTTAGATTTTGGACAACTGCTCTCCAAAAGGAGTGAATGACTTCAGAACGCCGCTGTCATGCGTCTCATTGTTGCACTTTGCAATGAATGCTTCCATTAGATTACATGAAAGACATATTGTTTTTTTGCTATCATGAATTCACACAAAAACGGTGATAATTTAATCAAAATTGCCATCCAATAGTGACGTGTAAGTCCTAATTAGGTGTCACTTAACTTCAGTTCGGTCTCTTAAAAATAACTCTTAAAATGTGTTGTTCATGATCCAGTGTAAGCTGTAATATGGTTTGGATTGGAAATTGCACCTAAGTGGGAGCTAGTGTAGAACTTTCTCTGAAAATTTCAGCTCGCAATTAAATGATGATTCCCAAGTAATTCCGACCTAGTCAGTAATTGGATAGTGTGCATGCAAGAGGTACATTTTGCTGCCAATTTCGACGATGCTACCGCGCTCGAGTGCACACGTCCACATCACGCTCGCCATTCGGAGGTGCACTGCATGGAAGGAAGAGAAGAAAGTGCGCAATGCGTAGAAGTTGCTGCTGCGGTCGAAAGCAGCACTCGCGAAATTCCTTGTTTTGGAGATTTCCCCGAATTCCGGAGTTTTTAAGGACGGTGAGCTCATAGGCAGCGATGAAAATGCATGAAAGATGCGGTGAACGTGTAGAATGAAGGCGCTGTTTTCTGTGTGTCGAAAGCGTGAACAAGTACTGTAGTTTGTGTGCGTTTTACCACGAAATCCTGATCATGAGACGAATTATACTACAACAACCGACATGCTTCGGTGGTAGCAATCTCCAATCACATTCGAGCTATCACTATAGAAGCGAATGTAGACATAATGCTGATCTGAAAGGTTGAGTAGCTACGGTGCGCCAGATCTTATGGTTCACCATAAGCACAGAAGATACCAAGCTGAGGGTCTACTTCTGTACCGTAGAGTAACAGTGAGAAGACTGATCCACTGATTGAAGGAGGAGTATGGGAGCCAGAGCCCAAACCTGCGACAACAGCATATTGTTGATCTGGAGCATGTTCAAATAGTCTTCCAAAGTTCATAGATACTTGCGACTTCAGTATTCTATGCAGAGGCATACTATTCTCATTGGATTGTCGGGGAAAATATAACAAATTGAACGGGTGCTAAAGTGATGGACAACGCTGTGTCTGAGCCGAGTTATAGCACTTTGAACTGCAGTGTCTTGGCATTTAATTCCACGGAAAGCCGATAAATTCGAAAAAAAATTCCCTAACACATTCGCGACAATGTGCTCAACCGGTTGAGCACGCATGGTGCGACGCGTGGGACCGCGTGCTCAACCGGGTGAGCACGCCTTTTTCACAGTTATATTTTTGTGAAGCAATCATAACGAGCAAACTCCTACACAGTGGTATACTAACAAATGTTCAAGCGATCTATACACGTGATGGGCACAGCAGACATCCCCTCGTACTTCTTTAATGCGTGGTTGAAACTGACAAGCAAAAGAACAATTTATACATATGAAGACTAACTTACTTACTACCTCTTATGCAAGTGAACTTCTTGAATTAACTTCAGGCTCGTGCATATTAGCGTTTTGGTTTGTCTCAAATTCTTCGGAGTACTATGCAGCAGAGGAAAAAATTCCTACCACGTGGGACCACGTGCTCAAGCGGTTGAGCACGGGTCCTACTTTTGCAAAAGCGCGTGTGTCCCACGTGACACACCATGTCAAAAGCGTAAGTTCGCGAATGTGTTGAAATACACGCTGAAATATCCCAGAGATGATGTAGGTGTTTGAGAAACGTATGCCTTCGAGAAGCGAGATATGGTCCGTTTCACAAACGACAATAGTTGAGTATTTGTGCCTATGATCTGCATTTCTCGCCTGCTTCTCCGAATACGGCACTATTTCTCGCGTTCTCTCGTTCTCTAATATCTTCACTACTCAGTTCCCAGTTGAAACCCACTATAGTCACTCCTACGTTAGACAATATGCACCACTGTCATGGGCAGTTGAATTGACTAGTCCATGGTCTAGCTCTCTACATGAGAATGAACCGGTACACCCAGACAAATCTAAGAGAGTATTTATTTATTTATTTATTTATTTATTTATTTATCACGCAAAATGCGCGCATTGATTTCAATAGAAATAAACATCAGAATTAACTGAAACAAAATGCCACATGTAAACTACATTCACGAAAGCATGGCAAACTTAACAAAAAGAATTTAAAAATGAAAGGGGCAGACATGGAGCAGGAACCCGGCAGCAAATTATATTGCAGCAACTTTTTAATGACGGTGGGAGGATCACTGTGAGGCGGTGGCGGACGTTGTAGTACAGTAGGCGTCAATGGCGGTGACCCATCTGCGGCCTCGAACCGAACGTGGCGCGACCGCGCCGCTCATGCTAGAATCGTCGCCGCAGTGTCTTATCTTCGTTTTCTTGATAGTTGTTCATCATATTTGACAATAACTAATAAGAAAACTAACTGACTATCAGGAAAACCCCATAATTTGATCTCCCGGAGAAGATTCTCGCTCGAGCGGCGCGGTCGCGCCGCGTTCTGTTTGAGGCCGCAGACGGGTCACCGCCATTGACGCCCACTGTACATAGAACACTCGCTCCTGCGGAAATATCCCTGTTAATAGTGCTGAACTAGCAGAATAGTCATTCGTGCTACCACCCACATCAAGCAGCAAGATGTCCTCATTCACAGAACAGTCATAGGAGCAGCAGCGGAAGTTCGGCAAGCGGGCATACTGGTTAACCCCGCTCATCCGGCGTGCCGAGCGGAGACAGAAGTTCCCTTCAAGCTTTATGCACCCAGACCAAGTGATAAGTGAAGCGAGAAGTTCACAATATCCACCAACAGTCCAACTTCAACAAGACAAAGTGAAAAACATGTAAATCATGAATATCGAAGTATTGAAGTAGAGCAAATCATTTTAAATGCAGAAGACGTGTTTTGAAAGACGACTGAAATAAAATGTAATCACTTGCAAGGCTTCTGATGGACAAATGAGTGGGTTTTCTGAAACGCGTCCTTTTACAGTGCATGAAGCACCTTCATGACCTAACATTACGTGTAATCGCTCGTTCTGAAGAGAATTGATAAAAGACAGTACTGACGGTTACACCAATGAGATAAGTAGTGTCCTCTGCAATCGAGTGCTGGTGTAGCACGACAGTGATTGAAATAATCACTCTCTACAGTACCGGCCAAAATTATATAGCCTTTTCAACTTTCCTCCATAACTTCTGTTAACGTGAAGCCTAGAAGATAAAATTTTTACGAGAGTTATACAAACAAAAATGTAATAGGAAATTGTTAGGATCCAGCCAGTCGTGAATTTTTCCTTAGTAACCAGATCCGAATAAGAAAGTTTTCCAAAAAAAACGGTAAAATATTTCGCTGCGTTTGTGGTGTCGTGAACTTTGCTGATCTTAAGAAAATCCTGTTCAGTTCTCTTCGTAGAAACCTGAGTTCTGCTGCCTGTTCTCGTAGTATGGGAATCCTAGCACATCTTTGGCCATCATAAAATCTTGGAAATATCCCCTTCTCAGCAAGGAAAAAATTGAAAGTTCTGTTTCCGAGGTATGCACGATCGGGTGCCGTTAACCCTTACATATGTGTTCTCCAACTTAGCTAGCTCTTTTTTTCCTAATCCTGTCCATCACTGATTTTTGTGATTCTTGGTATCAAGTCAAACATGTTCGGGCTTATTGAAGTCTGAGGCTCTTCCGAATTCCCCAAATACATATTACAGATGTTCGCGATGCTCCCGTAAAAGTACACCACAAAATTGGAGTTTTCAATTTTTCTTGTAGTGAATGCAAAGATTCTTTAGGGCATCTACAACAACAAAATATGCGTGTCATCTGGGGGTTTTTATCGTTCATATGTCTTTGTGATGAGCTGTGACGTCCCACAACAGAGCATCTATTCGAGGTACAGTTGGTACCGTTCATTTCAAATTGGGCGACGTCATCTAGTTAGAAGCGACATAAGGCGACACGCATTTATTAATGTTCTAGATGTCCTAAAGAATCTTTGCATTTACTACAAGAAAAAATTGATAACTCCAATTTCGTGGTGTACTTTTACGGGAGCATCGCGAACATCTGTAATATGTATTTGGGGAATTCGGAAGAGCCTCAGACTTCAATAAGCCCGAACTTGTTTGTCTTGATACCAAGAATCGCATAAACCAATGATGGACTAGAATTGGAAAAGAAAGAGCAAGCTAAGCTGGAGAACACATATATAGGGGATTACTGCTAAATTGGCCTTAAGTAAACCTGGCAAATCACAAAGATTGATCAATAAGCAAGCGAGCGCACGCATTAGATCAGATATGAGTCCTCTTCACTACAAAACAGTTATTAGTTACAGTTAGAAATCTCAGTTTCAAGTTCAAGGATGGTGATTTCTACTTCGTAGTCGACCCGTTGTGTACTCTCATTTGATGACAACCGAGAGGGGTGAAAGTGTGATTACCTCTCAAGATGTTCTTTGACTCAACGGAGGGTGACCGTGTAGTCTCACCAATGTATTCGTCACAGCAATTCCTACTTTGATCATGTAGATCACGCATGACTTCATGCGGTTACCTTTTTTGCCGAATGGGCAATTCACAAAGTAGGGCGTTGCGCAAGGACGGTCGTATATGCGGTTCCAAACAATTTGGCGTTCTTTGGTAGTATTTTGACAATCGTGACCAAATCTTCCAAGCCTGCTTTGCTCAGACAGAGTGTGCTCACTTTATCGGAGGTGGACGGCATGCAGAACTGAATTTTGTTTTCAATGTTGGTGTGCCCCTTTCCAACTTGATTCCTTCCTTGGTACATAAGGATAATAAAGATTAAAGTGGTCGGCGTTGATCAATCCCGTCACGTGGGATGCGCCACGCATTCGACTCCGACTGAATATCGTAGAGGCGTTGAATGCGTATGTGCCCTATACAATGACTTACGAAGGACATCCGATGAACCAGGTCAGTGCTTCATCCTCTCAGACTCCCCTGGTACCAATTTACCGACCCCGGAGGGATGGATGGCTTGGTTGGTCACGGGCGCGATCGAACCGTCGACCGTGTGTATGCGCAGCGAGACTCCTACCACTGCACCACACGCGCCCTCCCTGTACATAACCGTTAGATATAGCAATAGTTGTCGCTAATGCAAGTGACTCCTGTTTCCCTTCGCTACCTGAACAGACCCTTGCTGCGGTCTCAAACACGTTGCCAATGATTGCTCTCTTTGTCCGCGCAGAATGGGCAGAAAAACAATGGACAATGATGTCCTTGTTACTTGGCTTTGGATTCCACTTTGTTCGCAAGTTACCGACGGAAATGTCTATTTGAACGATTAAAAATGAAAGCCAGTCTTACGTTAGTGTTCCTCTTGTTAGGTTTATGTGCTCCGATTATTGGTTCATCATTTCGAAGAATCTGTCCATCTCATCTTGTGTGAAACAGAAAACAAAACAGTCGTCGACGTACCTACAATACAGCAGCGGGCGCGATTCTAGGATAGGAGATTCTATTTCCGTCGTAAAAGCAATGGAAAGTACTTTCGCAACACATTGTTCCATAGCTAATCGTCTAGTTTGTGCTAAAAAATATAATTTGCACTGATCCAGCATGCCGAGGTTCAAAGAAGACCGGGCTTGGAAAATTATTTTATGGTCAGATTCCACGTGCAAAACTCGTTACGTGGCTGTTCTTGGATAACACCAGATCAAAGATATTGGCTCTCATTAGGAAATTTTTTCTTGAAAGAAGAAGATTCACGCATAGAATGGCTGAGTTTTATCAATTTCCCATGATCGCTGAGTATCTACAACTCCCATGGAATTTTGAGCTTTTAAGCCTCTCGCTAGCAGAAGTTACGGAGGAAAGTTGAAAAGGGTATATAATTTCGGCCGGCACTGTGTTTCCGGAGAAAATGATGAGGAGGAGATGGTCATTGCTCGCCGATATGGTGAAGTGATAGGGCGATGCGCCAACGTATAATATCATCTGTTTCAGGATGATTAGCGCATAAATTTTTAACTCTCGGTTGAACATAATGGATAGTATGATCCATCGGTGGGTCGTAAATGTTTCATCTCCTTCTCATCATTCGAATCTTAGTGAAACATTCCCAGAATTTTCCTATGGGACTCTAGTGAAACATTGCTCGGAATCTAGCGGAGCTTTGCTCAGTAGGGTAATTTGACGAGCTGCATACAAATATGACATTCATATCATACCGTACGTGACCTTCACTTCAAGAGAGCTGCTTCCCACACCTTCATTGCGAATTTACCATAAGATTTCCAATACATATAACACATTTTTGGAACTATGATGAGAAGGGCAGAGCTTGCTCAACGTCCGTTTAATATTGTCTCGTAATCTAGCCGATACTGTACGTTTACCGTAACGTTAATGCAAAATGATGTAATGCTCATGATCAGCAAGGAGAATTATCTCCTTGTCCGGAGTATGGCAAGATCTTGAAAGAAATTGCTGTGTACAGTTTGTTCGGTATTACAACAGAAACACTCCATCGAATGCGAATAGACTAAATATACCTCATCACCTGCAGGCCAAGTACACCCTTATTGCTGCTAAAATGAGACGAATTCGAGTTCGTCCAATGTGACTCAAAATGCAAAAAGTGCACAGTTGCGAGTGTTGACGGCTGCACTCTCGAATTTTGTTTCTCTCGGAAAACTAGAAATGCAAAGCCGTCTCAGCCAAGGTGACAATTTCTAGATGTGTATTTCAAATAACTAACATGTAATTTTATTTGATAGTGTAGTAAATTCGCATGTACTTCATCGAGGTTATAATGTATCAATTTTGCTAAAGAGAAGATCAATGCAAAGAGGATTTGCAGAAGGATAGTATCGCAATAGCAAGGGGTGGAATATTGGAACGAAAACCGAGCAAACCAACAACGGCTAGCGTTACTGGTTAAGTAATAGACTACGTAATGCTAGGAGGCGCAGAACGTTAAGTTTTGTTTCCTAGCCTTTTTCGGCTCAATTATGCATTCATGAATCTAAGCGTAAAAGGTAGGAAAAGATGTGTAGCAGCTACATATGGTACCCCGAAACTTCTGAGAGTTCTTCATAATTTTGTAGCCGGCTGTGACGCTTTCCATTGGGTTGGGCAATGAGTTCGTGCGGTTTTGTTTCATCTTAGATTTTCACTGGGAATCGAGCTTTGTTCGATTGCGTATGGGGAACCATCCCGTGGCTCTTAATCTACTCTTTACAATATTCTAATCAATTTCCTCAGTTCTCGTCTCGCCAAATCTCATTTTCTATCTTTTCCTCAGTTCTCGTCCCGCCAAATCTCATTTTCTTTTCATTTTCCTGGAGTGTGAGGCACCATTTCGACTAGGAGGACAACCTCCTACCACTCCTACTGTTGGACTTCCGTCGTGGATCGAATGCAGCTCCAAATGCAACTGGGATGGTAGAAATCCCTTCAAATTTGTCACAACATGTACGAGCCAGGCTCGTAACGGTTCGGAAAAGGGCACAAACATTTCACGAGTTATGCGCGAGAGTGTCACGACATGATGAACACAGCACACTACACCAACCAAATAGATCATATAGAGTGGCTGACATTGTGTTCTCCTCGCCGTTGTTTGTGCGAAGGTAGGTCTTTCGATGAACCTCACCGATTGGCAAGATCATGAGATCAATAATTCACTCAGTTTTGTAAAAATCTAGAACGTCAGTTTCTAAAATAAAATTGATGAAAATTTGTGTGTTGCGAACATTCAGCAGGCTTTGTCTGAAGTAGGAACTGCATTATCAATGCCTTTGAGATGAGGGTTGCTCCTCTAACCCTTTTTGGCGCAGCAAAATGTGTGAGCGATGGAGTAGTGATTAGTGCTGGCTGCTATCACGCGTATCATAAGGGATTCGATTCCCATTTCCAAAAAGAAACTACAGCGTTGAGATTCTGCCCCTCCTAGCAACGCATGCTCCATTCACCACTAAATACTTGCAAAATATGTTTGCGAGCCAGCCTCGTAACATGTTGCGAACATGATGTTACGACCTGGGGGGGATTACTATCACACCAGATATCAACTACATGTGAATTACTGTTGAAAGGACGGTGCTGGAATGGATGCCCGCCTCAGACAGGTTATTTAAACACAGAGGATATCTTCCCTTTGTATGTAGAGTTTGAAGAGCAGTAAGATGTTTATCCGCTCGATTTTGCTGTAGATGTGAAGAAGAACCACTAAGAATATTAAAACTCAGCAACATGTACGTTCTACTGATTCACTTCGCAGAAAAACTTCGAAGGGCACAGTACCAGGTGACCCCTCACATTGAGAAGGCGCGTCCCCCTCTGGGCAAATTGCACCAAAACGGTAACCGAGACGTTGGAATGAAAGGTAGAATGACTCATACAATCTCTAAAAGCCTGTAGCAGTCTCCAACCACTCATTTTGTTTATTTTCTTGGTAGTTTTCGAGAATTTTATCCAAAAGTTGCAGCTGAGAGTCACAAAGTGAGTCGTCTCAAACAATGTGGCTTCTCATATAGATCGAGCGGGGAAGCTGCTCCGTCTCTGGTAGCATTGATAGCGGAGGAAAGAGGTTACTAAATCATAAATCATCAGCAATCAGCGATTGACGTTCTCCGTAAAAAGTACAGCTTCCAGTGCCTCTGAAAAACAGCACGAACCCAATAGATAATGAGAAGTGGATCACTGATTGCTGTGATGTTTACCTATTTTCAAAATTTGCCACAATTATCTACATAGTTCAACCCATTCAAAGGTTAAGCGTACCTTGATGTTCTTCTTGGCCGGTGACACCGTGCATCGGAAACAGGGAGATCTTGTACGAGGGTGGGTTGAAAAGTTTCCGTAATAGAATATAGTTACCGTTTTCTAAGCATTTTTACGACACTGCATTGGTGAATCCTCGACAAGAAATCTCTAAAAATGTCAAGTCGATCTTACAGAGTCAGTTTGAAAAGCAGTTCAATTCAAGTAACTTGGTATGCAATCAGTTACTGATAGATAGCTAGGCAGTCATTTTTATTTGGAGAGGGAAAAGGCAAGGGGATCAAATCGCATTAAAGTGCTAGTTTTAGGACCTCATTGTCTCTATTTCCTAAACTGATTTTTTGGGCTTCGAAAATAGAGCTTAGCTGCGCGGGAACAGACGGTGAACGAAGAGCAGAACACCGAAAAAAGTCCACTGCACTAAAAATCATGGATGAAATCCCTGAAGCCGTTCGGGCAGGTGGCAATTAAGGGTGTGGAAAACTGAGGAACATATGGGCATTTATATATTTAATACATGAATGGTGTCATGTCAAAAGAACTAACAACAAAAATAATGCCAATGAGACAATATACTATTTAAAACCAGTGCCAATCAACTGAAAGCCTCAATGATTATGATTAGAGGATTAAAACAAAAGAAATACAACATATGAAGACGGAGTTTACCAATCTATAAACTTAGAGAGTTTCTCAGCAGTGTTTTGAATGATCTTAGGCTAACAGGAATTGACCGCCGTTTACTTAGCTTGAGGTAGGCTGAAGCAGCCCTAACTGCGAAGAAATCCGCTCTGCAATTTAACCTAGATCTTGGACCAGCTATGTTAGAAGATCATTTCTTGTGATAGAGGTTTTGAAATTGCAGAAATCGTCTGGATTGAGACAACATTCTCCATGCATGATTTTAGGGAACATGATGAGGTCGAATTTACGTTTTCTAGGCAAAAGGGAATGTATGCCGGGATTCGCATTCCTATCTGGTGCAGGAGCAATTTCATCATAGAGGTAGCATATATCTCTAACCATTAACTTTCTAGTGAAGCTATTTTGTACACTGCCAATTTTGTTAAAGAATTTCCGTTATGGGCTGAAAATAACCGTACCATGCTCCAATAGAGGCCGAACATAAGTTTTATAAGTTCGTAGTAGAACAGATGTGTTTTTTTCTGCTTAGTGCACGAAAGATATTGTGCACTACCCTAGTGGCCTTAGAAACGACATAATCGCAGTGCGTATCGAAGCTCAGATCTTTTGTTATCAGAAACCCAAGATCTCGAATTTGTTCAGCTTTTTGAAAGTAAACTCCATCCAGATAGTAATTACAGCAAGGATTTTTCGATCCTAAGTGGAGCAAACTAGTTTTCTCTCTAGAGAGTGGATGACCCCAATTAAGCGAATAATCATGAACTATCGTTGTGCCATACTGTAAAATTCTATGTTGGAGTTGTTGGAGACAAACGACAGATCTTGATATAGTCAGCAAACGCACAACAACAAACACCTGCCGAGCTAATTTCTTATGTACAATAAGTTCTCATTTGACAGAGATAATTAGTCCGGAGAAACGCTTCGAAAAATTGGTGACACATTTTCTCAATCCCGAAAAGGAACGTAGTATTCCAGCGTGAAACTCAGCCTCCTGTTTTGAACGGCTTCCGTGAATTGAAAAATAAAACCGCAACTGGAAATGACACGTGGAATCAGCATTACACTCGACATGACAGTGTTTGAAACTTTGTATGAGGCAACAAAATCGGGTTCGAAGAAGGAGAGGTCCATTTGTTGAGGCGGGAACATGTGCATATTGAATTCGAAACTTCTCCGCATCTGCTTATTTTTCTTTAGTGGCTTCGGCTTCGTTGTACATACTCGTACTAGCCCGCGGAAGTCAATTTCCTCCTATTTAGAAGGAGATTACAGTCAGGCGAAGAGCGAAATTCAGTTGTATTCAATTCTATTATGATTTTCAGAGACGCTAATTATAGGGGAAAGAACGAGAGGCGTGAAAGGTTTTTGACCAAGAGCTTTGAACTTCTATGGGATTGAGCAAAAATGTGAATTATTAGGCGGATGTGATTTGTTTTGTTTTATTGTCATTCCAGACGCTTTTCCAATCGCGTACATACGTATGTTAGAACACGCTACAAAAAATGGTGCTGTAGTCCACATATGGCATCCGGCAAAATCAGTTGAACTCAAGGGTGTTGCTTAATAGAGGAGTGTGCTTTACTTTTCTGTCACTCGAAGTTGTCCAGAGACTCTTTTGCATGGAGGCCTGCAGATTTTGTGGTTTTTAGCAGGAATTCACTCTATCTCTACGCACCGGGGCAACTCGCTGAAACGTCGGCGGAGCGTGTGCATCTACCCAGATCCTTAAAAGGGTTAAGAATCTGGTTTCAAGGATGGTAGGGTAAAGTTTAAGGTGGTTTTAAGGATTTAACCTTATGTCAAGTGAACCTCTGCAGCCGGTAATAGGCAGTCTTAGACATAGATTTGGAATACTTCACAGGATGTCTCACGGTAGTCATAGACTCCCATGCATCTCTCCGTATCATTTACAGTGAGCTTCGATGGTATTGCGTTCTTCGCGGGCTCAAAAATCACGCGGTCGCGACCGCCCCGCTCGCACCGGAATTATCACTGCGACAGTCATCTATGGAGTGTTTTTGGAAGTTGTTAAAGTTATCAAAGCCTTCTTGATAGTTAATATTAGATTTTACGGAAAACCATCACAAAAATCCTGATTACCCACTGCGGCGGCGATTCCAGAGCCGGAGCAGCCGCGTCACGTGTTGTCCGCGTTTGCGAAAAACGCACCGCCATCGGCACCTACTATACCTCTTCAATTTTATTTCCCTTCACTCGTAATCGCTATTTTTCAAAGGTAGGTGTAAAGTTTCGAACCCCGAATTATTTAAAAATATTAGTTGATTTTCACGAATGATTGGAAGGAATTGGAAGAAATTAGAGATTTATAAGTGTTTCTCAACAAGGTGAAAATGATAGTCGAGATGACATGTGGAAGACGTTATGCACGTTCTTCAAGAGTTTTTGCGTAGGGGTAGAGTTCTGACGGGCACTTAGTTTCTGCCAACATTGTTTCAATATGAAAAGGACAGTCGACCTCCATGGGGCGCTACTCTTTTCATGATATTGTTTCCGGAAACGCTATGAAAAAAGTCATCGATTTCTGGATAGTGTAACTCCACATCTCTGTATAGTCAGATGAAGATCGCCCGGTGCGCTGGACTGACACAGTACACTCGAGGGACTTGGTTAGAAGACGTACTCTGTTAAACATCAGATAAAGGATAAAGATAAAGTGGTCGGCGTTGATCAATCCCGTCACGAGGGATGCGCCACGCATTCGACTTCATCTGATCATCGTAGAGGCGTTGAATGCGTATGTCCCCTGTGCAGTGACTTGCGGGGGGCATCCGATGAACCAAGTCAGTGCTTCATCCTCCCAGACTCCTCTGGTACCAATTTACCGACCCCGGAGGGATGGATGGCTTGGTTGGCCAAGGCCGCGGGATCGAACCATCGACCGTGTGCGTGCGCAGCGAGCCTCTTACCACTGCGCCACACGCGCCCTCTAAACATCAGAAGTCCTCATTTATTCCGCTCCAAGTTCCGACTCTCGCCTCCGCATTTTTCGAGAATTGAATTTTTAGAAACCAAACTCATTACTCTCATTGCCCGCCAGAGAATTCAAATTGGCTAATTAATTTCCTTCTGTTGTTGCTCGAATGCTTCCCAGTCCGCTGCTTTTTCACCTGTGCTCCATCCTGGGGCTGCATGCATCACTGTGGTTACCCAAGGCAAACATCGTCAGCACTGGCGTCAACACGTTTACCCTGGATAATCCTAATCATGCATCCAGGCACTGCTCACAAGCGGATGACTGTATAGCAGAGGCAGCGACTATTGTTCTTGTCACAGTGTATTTTGAAAGAAAACCAGCCTGATCGTCCGGCTGACGCCGGACTCTCAGGCTTCTTTTCTGCTCGCTTCGCTCGCATTGCTTTGATGTGGCATCTCTCGCACACCACGCCGGCCATTCCTCATTTATCAAACCTCGCGTTTTCTGCACCTTCGAGCTTTCTGGCTCCGAGGCGTCTTTCCCACAGCTGTGCAAGAGGGGAGCGACGTCTTTCCTTGTGTAGAACCGTTGGACCCGTCTCAATGCGTCCCCCGCTTTCAGATCAGACGCCGGCGCCCCTCACCCCACCTTTGGACCCGTTTCTAGCCTTCCTTCCACGCCGGCGCCGACGCACCCTTATCACACCGTTAGACCCGTTTCCAGGCAAATCCGCGCTTTTCGACGCCAACACACCCTTATCACACCGTTTGACCCGTCTCTGAGCGCTTCCCCACTTTTGGACGCCGGCGCACCCTTACCACACCGTTGAATCTGTTTCTGAGTGTTTCCCCGCTTTTGGACGCCAACACACCCTTATCACACCGTTAGACCCGTCTCCAAGCATTTCCCCGCTTTTCGACGCCGGCGTATTCTTATCACACTGCTGGATCGACTCCCAACCCGTCTCACCACTTTCGGACGCCGGTGCCCTTTCGTCCTACAGTTGGACCCGTTTCTAGGTTTTTTCTCCAATTTTGGATGCCGGTGCACCGTTGCCGCAATAGTGGACCCTTTGCATAGCATTATCACCCTTTGTGGCCGCCGGCCCAACCCTGCAGCGTCCCCCCTCATCCGTGTCCTTCTTCGCCTTCCTGGCTCCTCCTCTTCGACAAAATGAGATCCTACCCATCTCTTCCCTTTTATACTGGATGGGCTTATCTCATTCATTCCAACTGTGGTAAATACAACAGTCGGTCCTTAACATGTCAGAACATGACAAAAGTGGCCCAAAACACCTGGAAATCAAGGTAAAATTCAAAATTTACCACATTTTCGTACATAACTCGATGCGCTGAACACGATGATGTAGGTATTTTTCGTTTTTGGTGGCTGGTTCTCGTGCACAGACACACACACACATGAAGTGCCAATTAATAAGAAGTAAGATTTCCCTCTAGGGAAAAGAAGTGTCAACAATTGAAGAGCAGGGAAGCTGTCGTTTACCCCAGGTCAAGCAAAACTGGTACGTTATGCATCTTAACGGCAACTACTGGACGAGAACCGCCTGGATTCCACTGAACGCAATGCATAAATCAAGATGACCTCCTACTCGACGGTAAGATTTCATTGCGAAGTAAACAAAACAAACACAAATGGAAGATATAAAGCTCTTAGCGTTTCTCAAGCGAATAGAACCGATTGGGCACCCATACAACGTTACGGAACAAATAGAAGGAACACTGGTTTGGATGCTCGGCAGGGATGTGCGGAAGTAAAATTTCAAATCCCGTAAAACGGAAAACGGAAAACGGAAGGCCAAAAATGGGCGGAAAACGGAAAACGGTAAACGGAAAACGGAAAATTTTGCCCAAGCATAGCTTTGTGGCCAAAAGTTCTCTCCAACTTTGGATTTCTTATGAACCTTCTGGCCAGCATAGTTGGTGTCTCTTTAAAGTAATTCCTAGTGGGAAATAAAGGAATAATAAGCTCAGATATCCAAAAGTGCATAACAATTGAAAACAAGCATAACGCAACACACTGTTTAGCAATCACTTCATCATGCGTTGTTTGACAAACACTGAATCACACCATTTTTAAGAGGTCGCGATGAAGGACCTCCTAGCGACAACATGAACAAGAACATCTTCTGATTAAAAAAAAAGCTTCAAAAGCATTTCAAATACAGGCACTGTAAGATGAGTCTCAGCATCTTCCAAAAAAAACGGAGATTTCAACAAGAGATCATTTCTTAAGGAACTCTAAAGAAATTTCTAGAACCCAAGAATCAGAACATTATGGTGTGAAAAGAGTAATTGTTAGTAAGTAGTAATTAAGTTAAGTTGTTGTGAACTCGCGTACAATGCGCGTTGAAATACGTGATTCCTGTCTAGAGTAGGGAAACACGCCGAAAGCAAAGGTTCCCCTCTCTCTATAATTTTCCGGGATTTTCCGTTTTCCGGGCCAAAAACCCGTAAAACGGAAAACGTAAAACGGAAGACCAAAAACGTACGGAAAACGGAAAACGAAAAACGGAAAACGGAAAATTCCGCACACCCCTGATGCTCGGCCAGTCCGTAGAGCAGATATCGGTAATACAGAGCCGAGATTCATGATCGATCCCAGGAGAGTTCTCAGCTTCCCGCTCAATCTTACTGGGCAAACTCTTCTGGACAAATCGGACAAAATTCATCCGTAGTTTTAGGGCGAAATCGTCCACTTTGGAAGGAGGTGCAGGAAATGTAGATCGTCACCCTCCCAGGAATCCCGTCACAGGTGATAAAAACGACTATCAGCACCATTCAGAGATCTTCTTGAATGCAAACCCAGATGGTAGGGTACTACGGTTCCCCCTCTGGGGCTAGAATTCATGAGCGTATAACCAGTCGAGACCAGCTTAGCATATCAGCTTTTTTCTTCTGTGTCTCCTAACTTTACGTAATCTATAGGATAACCAGTCACGTTAACCACTGTTGGCTGGGGGACAACGTGATTCCAAGCCCAGGACAGAAAATTTGACTTCCGCCCATAATTCTTACGTACTATGTTGCTGTTCAACTACGAAAAACCTGAACGTAAAACTTTATTAACATTACCGTAATCACATATGTATGTACAAGGTATACAGAAATCGAGTGCGTTACCGAACTCACAACTAGGAAGTGCTTAACAACAACAGAAGTGACTAAGAATTTGTTTGTACGTGATTCTATGCAAATCTCGCCGGAACGCAGATCAACGGAAGAACTCTAGTACATTGGTATGTGTGGTTCACTAAGGTGAAGACTAGAAGCTGTCTGTGGGTGCTGCTGCTCGACGGCGGCGGTAAGTAGACACACATCTCTATGAACACGTAGATCGATGAGGAAAGCGGTCAGTTTGAGCGTACTGAGCGCGCGCGACGGGGCGGGGGAAAGGAGTACTGGCGAAGGAAGAAAGAGCTACCCAGGAATCGAGGTGCTGCAACCCGTTGTGAAATACTGATCAGTAGAACCGGAAGTGAGTTGGGGAGTGGGCATGTGGGCAGGGAAGAAGAAATTATAGAACGCCGATGACGAGTGCCGCTCAGCGCGATGAGACGTCCGAGGAGTACCTGAAATATGCGGATTGAAGTGTAGCCCAAAAATTCATAAACATCTCTTTGTGGTGGAATTCATGAACGTTTCCGGGAAGGTTTTGAGGATCCCGCTCATTTACAGTGGACGAGTTTGTCTAGCGAAATGTCACAACCCCTGCTGTCTCCGCTACGATATGTAACTGCTTACTGAGGCAAGTAGTTTGGATGAAGTATACCCATTCCAGCCTTGAAAACTCGTCCACTCAAGATGGGCGGATAGATCATAGCCTCCCGGGATGTTCGCGAATCTCACCATTGAATTGTTGAAGTGATTTTTCAGCGAATTTTAAGAAAAACGCCCCGATCCTTCTGAGGCTCTTTAGCGTCAATATCATAAAAAAAAGTGTAAACCAGGATTCCACCCAAGAACAAGTGATGCAGCAGATGTGGATAGTTGCAGACCGGAAGGCCGAGCTCTGCCATTGGTTCATGCATGCAACCGGCCAATCGCAGAGCTCGGCCTTTCCGCCTTTTGAAGGTACAACGCTCCACACCCGATGCGGCTAACGAAGCCAATATATACAAGAGAGTAAAACCGACTAGCAAATATCGGGCAGGAAGCAATGGACGTAAGGAAACTCAACTGACGTGAGTCTACAAAATAGTTTCTGCTCTAGCAATGACTAGAGAGCATCGAATTCTCGACTGTGAAGCGGTCGAAAAGGGGAGGGCAAAGACGTTTCTCTCGTTGTCTTTGTTCTCTACACGCTTTTCGTCTCTCTCATCATTTTCATTTGAGAAACAGTAAGATTGAATAGGAAAGCCGCGACACTCTGGGTCGGGATGCATCAGTGAGATTACCCAGGGTAAATGTGTTGACGCGCATGTTAACTGTAGGCAAATATCACGTTGTCAGCACGTTTACCCTGGGTAAGCTCAGTGGGTGATGCATATGGTCCCTCGCTTTCCTCTAAGTGGTAGTCTAAGCCGTAAATAAATTAGGAGGATGCTACTTCCACCGGTTGGTGGTCCCTTAGGTAGCGGAGTTACCGGTTTTTCCTGGTTCTACCCATATTCCCTTTAAGTTTACCCAACCTAGCAGAGCAAAATTCAAAGGATCTAACATCGACGAGACACTCTACTGTCTTACTACCTAATCTTCGATTTTTAACAGAACTAGATGCTTACCCTCCAAGCCTCACGGCTGTCTCGACGTGCTCCCGTGGCCGGAGCGGTCGCCTCCTTGGCAAGGAACGAGCTCGTGACGTCACTCTCCTACCACGACCGGCAGCGACATCTCGTACGGCTTGAAGCGGGTCCTGCGAGGATCGCGGCAGTTGCTCAGCAGCTATGGAGGGATCTCGTTGAACCCGTGGTGATTCTGCGATCGTGGCTGACGTCAGCAGGAGCGGTTCGAGCGGCGACGAGTTCTCGGACGGTGGAGATGCTCTGGAAAGTTTAGATCTGAGCTTCCAGGCCTGTTAGATATTGAGGAGGGCCAGACATACTGTCGATTCTTGGTGAGTGGTTCCATCTTAGGATATTGCTTGTAGACGACGTCAAACTGGCACAAGGGACACCGTCGATTCGACAGCAACCATGGATCGACACATTTCGGGTGGAACTCATGGCCACAGAACAGCACACGAAGTTCTGTGCCCTCGGCATACTCATCAAGGCAGATGGAACATCGTTCCTGGAACAACCATCATATGACTGGAAAACGAGACGAAATTTATCCTGAACCCACCTGAGAACTGGCAGTGTTAGCTACAGAGGTCAGCGATCCGAACACTGGCAGATATGTGGAACGAACTCTTCGCAAACGAGCGAAAGGCCGCCGACGTTGTCGTGAAGGCTCCTGAAAACACCGCAAATAACACCTGTAGTCGCATTTCTGGATGGGAACAAGTGGATTCGTACCTTTTGAAATTTCCTAATTTCCATCTTCCCGACAGCAGCCCTAGCCAAGGTCCTGAGCCAAAGATCCCGATGGGCTATAGGCCGCCATCGGATTTTTACGAAAACCAGCAAAGTGATGAAGATAACCAGTACAACGAGCAGCCCGATTAGTGAGAGGTTGAGAAGGCTGGGGCGGAAAACCTGAAAGAGTCATGGTTACCTGCAGGAGCAGTAATGGACTAATTTAACCTTTGAGATTCAGTCTTTCACAAGAAATCATATAATATGAACTTAGGATCGCATAATGTTTCAGATATATACAAATTCGAATAAATAAGTTCGAGTTGAGTCGAACACTCGAATATTCAAGGAAGGGACAGCGGTACAGCCCTGGAAGAATAGTAAGAAAGGTCATAGGTGTTACACTCTTTTGGCTCATCTCATTTTCAATCGATTCCTACGTATATAAATGATTGAACTAATCGGATTGTTGGACGTTATTATTTCTTAAGAATTTCACGCAAACTCCGCTCCGACCAATCGGAATCAATTTACTATTGTAAGCGGACCCTGGTAACATAAGCAAATTTTTGTGAAACAGTTAATTTAATTTTGATTCTGTGACCATTTTCTTGCCCCAAAGATCTTGGTAGCCAATCCGGGACGTGCTAAACAAGCCGGATTCCATCTCAAGGGCGTTTTCTCCTATTTTTAGCTAAGAAAAAGTTATTGAGCGTCGAAGTAATAGACGAAAGACAGAGCAAGCACATGAGTCATATGCATTGAAAATTCTCCAAGAAATTTCTACGAAATTCACGAAAATCGAGCCACAACTTCTTTATTCATCTATTTCTGCGCTCATTGGTTTGTTATAAAGGGTCACAGATATGCGGGATATGCGATCCTAGCCAATTGTTTTACTCATTTGTCTCATTTGTTCATAATTTATAGACTATTCGTTCTCAGAACTCCCAGGACAAGTAGTCTAATCACTTCTGAAACTTGTTCGACCCACAAATTTGTTGGCAACTTGTCGGCAAGAAAAAGCGATAGCAAGTTGGCAACAAGCTCTTGGTCGAGCAAATTTCAGAGATCGTACATCTTGCTCTGAGGATTCTGAGATGGAAATTAACAAATACTAATATTGACCTGTAATTTAAGCACATGAGGTGGTTTCGGATCAATGAAATCGAGCCTAAGATGAGCGACGGCGGCACTGCGACCGGCCTCGGCCAGTTGGTCTCGGAGGCGTTGCGTCTCCTGGTCATCCAGAACCACCACAGGGATTTTGGAAGCTCGAACCTGGTAAAAATTTCCTTATTTTGACATCCTCAAATATAGAGAACCTAGCACTAACCTTGAGCGGCTTTCGATTCCGCTGAATCCTCGACGATGGCCCGACAACCAACGCCAGTGCTCCGGATTTCTCGGCAAATCGTGCCTGAATTGTGAGATTTTGATCGCGACGCCGGCTGTCCCTTTCCCTCAATCTGGTGTATTGCCACACGGCACTTGGCGCTTGCAATTTCTGTTTTTATCGTCCACTGACGCGTTCCCATACCATAAAAGTGAATGACTGACCATTATGAGGGCGCGATTGCTATAAAGATAGCGGACGCGATCTGGAGTAGAAAGAGGACTATGGAGCCGACGCAAAACGACGCCCGTAGATTTTTACGAAGCACATGCGATTTCAAGGACAAACGCTGCGTTGGGATTCATTGCAGAGTCATGGAATGGTCACAGTAAGCACTCATTTGGCCTATGGGATTTGGATAAAAATAGCCAAGCGACTTAATATGATTTAGCTCTCGTGAACCTCATTCTCATTTATGTACGTAGTTTTTTCGCCTTTTTTCAGCGAAAGCCATTTTTTCTGGATTAGTCATGTATAACTCGCTTTTGCCGAATTTGTTGCCTGCTCCAGATACCTAGAGAGAAACAGCGTTTATAGTGGTTTCGTTACTATTTAGAAATTAGAAATTTTGTCAGTTGTTTTTCCTTGCAGAATATTAAACTGGTCCAGAAGTCTTGCCTTAAATTCCACACTTCTTTGTAACAATCATAATATTACTGGAATTGCGGAGCGTCATGCCTGGAAAGGGCGGTGCGGCTGAGCACTGTGAATGGTCAATCAACCCAATTAGCCAATCATAGATCCCGTTCGTGCCGCCCTTTCCAGGTATAACGCACCCCTTATTGGCCATGGATGAAACCTGGTCTGCCAATTTTTATAGATGAGAAGTTATAGGACATTCCACCACATTCTATCTTCGGACAATTTTAATGCAAGTTCAGAAAAATTCTGCGTCGAAAAATAAATGTTGATACAAAACTTCTGAACCAACTCAACATGTAGTTTTTCTCCGCTTTGTTTAGAATTTCATTATTTTATTTGATTTAGTTGAACGCACTTAATGTACTCCAAATTCATACAAAAAATGTCAGACAGTCACCAAACAAAAACCCAAACTATGGCTACTATAAGTAAAAGATCAACTCATCATGTCTCAAAAATGAGGGTAGTTTTACGCGTCGAGCCCCTGGGACAGATACTCCTGAATTTTCTGTGAGCACCTTAGCCCTAATGGCTCTTCCTGGCCATTCCTTACCATTTAACAGCTGCAATAATTTCTGGTCGTAACGTGGAAAAGGCGCACAACGAAGTTTTTCCATGTAGGAATTGCCTCAGTTAACGATCATGTTTTTTAAAACTGCCCATTCCCATTGTATTTTATGAGATGGAGAGACCACATTGCATGCGAAAAAACTCTGATATGGGAAAGTCACGGCTGCCATGAAAGATAGAGAAAAATGGCTCCTTGCCAACTCATTCAATATTCCTTTCCTCCTTCTAAGAGAAGTGACGAAACGGAAGCTTTCCTTTACCTTTTTGTTTCTTTTTCCTTCTCCTTGTTCTTTTTATCATAAAATATCTTTCATTTACTCTCATTTACGTACCTGATTATCCAGAGCAACGCAGCCTGTCAGGAACGGCTGGACCTCGTCGACGAACACGACGGCGATGTGTCCGAAAAGCGTCCTGTCGAGGCCTTTCCGTCGCGCATCGCAAGCTCGGAAGGAGGACACCTGAAACTAAATACATAACTGCTGAATAAGGTGTGAACTTTTTTCTACTAGTTTTATGTGTGATTTCTGGATCAGGAGCAGGGCTGGAAGAGGTTGGAGAGAAGTGCATTTAGGCTCTATCACCAAGACATTGTTCACGATTTCTGGAGGAAGAAGAGCATGAAACTGATGCAGTCTAGAACACAGAGGATTAGGCTTTGGATTTGAACAGTAGGAGCCTACGAAAGAAAAGAAGAGGAGTTTTTGACATAGGAAAGCTCAAAAGCACTAACAATGTTTAGGATTTTTACTTTGATCCACACCAGGGATGAGCAGAAGTTCGAAGTTGGGAGGAATTTGAAATTGAGAAAATATGGAAGGATAATAAGAATGACTTTAAACTCAGACACTTCCAATCCTTCGGAAATTCATAGGTTAGAAGCTTCCATGACGCCAGAATCCAGAGACTTCCGAACTTAAAAAGCCGGAATTCCCCCCATCCCTGATTCACAGCGTTTTTCCTCCTTCCCTATTTTTTGTTCCTACATTTTTCTTCGTTCTCCTCAAGTTAACACACTCCGTTTTCCAGCAATGCAATCCATGTCCCCATAGTCGTTTTATAGGCGCTAAACCGCGCCCGTACGACGGCGCCTACACCAGCCAAGTATATCAATTTCCGCCTTAGATGGCGACGTTTGGAAATGTGGAAATGGCCTTTCGCAAACGCCATAAATAACGGACATTCGGCGCTGCGATTTGAAGTCGCCGCCGCGGACGAGACAGTCCGCGCGTCGTGGATGCGCAGCGCGGGCCAGACGCCTGACCGCAGCACCTTCGCCGCCGGAGACGCAGACTTTTATTGGGCCCATAAAGCGAACTGTGGCCCCGCACACTGCTGGTTTACGTGCTCAGCACTGGAGCGGAGATGAAGAAGAACAAGAACGAGAAGAAAGTCTCGGATCACGGCGCTCTGCTTCTCTGCGGCCTCCGCGTCTCTCCGCGACTCGGGCGGAAATTCATTTCCGCTTCTTGCTGTTCATACTGTAGCTGCTATGCGGTTCGGCTGCTTGGATTTATTACTACGAAAACATGTGAATGCAGGAGCGGATAAATAGACGGTGCTGAGGCGCGGAATGAATTGCGGCTCGTCGGCCGCGCTGCAATGGGAGTTCGCCTACGGCTTGACGCAGCATGACAAGCAGCAAGCCGTACGGGTGGCCGTCGTCGAAGACTGATGGATAAATAAAGGGGATTGGAAGACGAAGATTGATGACGCTCCTGGAAGGATTCCAGAATACCTTGGGCTATACGTGTGCGTTTCTGCAGTAATCCTGGCTAGTACGGCTACGGTACTGCGGGAGATCTAGCCAACCAGTCGGAAAATTCAGGAATTCACCGAGGTGGTTTTGTGTGCTGTGGGTATAGAGTCTCAGCTTTTTCCTATGGAATAACTCCGAAAAAAAGTTGAGAATGTTTGAAAGGTAGGAAAACAGGAAAAAAGGAATCGGACCGCCGGTGAACTTCAACCCTCCAGGTTAGGTATCAGGTTTGCTAGCAAAGCCTTACCCGAGGTTATTGACTGCTTTCCAAAAAAGTGCATGGATAATGGAAACAAAGTTCTTATCAACTGGATCCTTAGGATAGTTCCGATTTTTGAGATCTTTTATGCTCCAGGAGATAACATGGATTACAGTATGCAAGCTGCAGATACGAATGAAACCCGTCAATGTACCTGGACCGAGGTGTATCACTGAGATTACCCAGGGTAAACGCGTTGACGCTCGTGCTAGCGATGGGTAAACTGCTGTGGTGCTAGACATTTACCCGGGGCTTTCTCTTGTGAGCAATGCCTGGATGCATCACTGAGATTACCCAGGGTAAACGTGTTGACGCTCGTGCTAGCAATGGGTAAACTGCTGTAGTGCTAGACATTTACCCGGGGCTTTCTCTTGTGAGCAGTGCCTGGATGCATCACTGAGATTACCCATGGTAAACGTGTCGACGCTCCTGCTAGCAGAAGAAGGGTAAGTTTGTGCGATGTTAACAAGTTCGCCTCGGGTAATCTCAATGATGCCTACCGCCCCTGGGTAATCTCCCTCCCGGCCTCTGGTAATTTTCAGCGAAAGACTGGGGAGGTAAATACTGTGTATGTAACGCCGGATCTTTTTTTTTCAACCTTCTTTGGTTTCTCAAAGCGTCGAATCCCAGGAGGTTCGGATTAATCAATTTCATAGATTACTATTTATTATGGCTTCAAAACTAAAAGAAGAAATAATGGTTAATATGGTCAATAGAAAGCTAATTCGCACCGGTTACTCATATTTTTGTTTCTACTCGCTGTCAGGGGCTACATGTATCAGATTACCTAGGGCACTTAAATGTGTCGACATCATAGCCAGGGTAAACGTGTTGAAAGGAGGTTACCCAGGGTAAACGTACACCTCCACTTTACCAGTCATCAACACGGGCATTAGCGAGTTTAACTTGGGTGAAGATGCATCCACAGGCTACATGCTTTATTGAGACTGCCCTGGGTAAGTGTGTTGACTACGCACGAATTTACCCATCGTTCACGCGGGCGTTAACACGTTTACCTTGGGTAACTTCGATGATGCGTTGAGACCCAGGACCGAGTGTTCTGGTAACCCTTGTCCATTTCTCCTGGTTAATCCTAACCCACCTTGAATGCAATGAACAAGTGTACAGATAAAATGTCGCTGTGAAACCGATTCCAATGAAGAAAACCAAACCTTGGCCGCAACCCCGTTAAGTTTAGCGTCAGGTAACCCCAGCACCAGCCCCTGACCTCAAGGTGTGGATCGTTTCGTAATCACAAGTATTGCCAAGCATAAGACGTGTTGTGTGTACAAAACAGAACCGCAGTGACCCTTGAGGTCGTAAAACTTGAAAGACGCCGACGTCGGCGAGAGAGTGTGCGTGACGCGGAGACGCAGCGTGCTGGCAAATCTGGATCTATGGGCGACGGGTTTGTTATACAGCCGGCCGAGACGACGGATTAGGACGGATTTATTAGCACCGTCGGCTCCGGGGGAATGTGTCATGTTTAGGGATGGATTATCGATCGAGAATTTGCTATTGTTCGTGATCCTTGAGGTGTCTGTTAAGTATTAGCCTGCTCCAATAGATTTGATGGACTACGGTACACACGTTGCAGGTATGGTTGTGTGATTAGCAGTAGTTCCAATAATTTTGAGTAACATTATATCATCTATTTCAAAAATAATACTTATTCATTGTGCTGTGTGTAGCTGCACAGACAACATTTTATTCTACGCCTAGAAGTATTCATGGTCGTGCTGAACGTGAGCCAACGTGGCAGTACTTACCCCTTCCTCATTTGAAATTTGGAAAGCGTCCAATACGTACAGTGGGCGTCGATGGCGGTAGCCCGTCTGCGGCCTTGAAAAGCACGCGGCGCGACCGCTCCGCTAGAGCAGGAATCCTCTCCAGGATATCAAATTATGAGGTTTTCTTCATAGTCAGTTTTTTTACTAGTTACTATCGAATGTGATGAACAACTATCAATAGAACCCAGACTCGCCACCGCGGCGACGATTCGATCGTGAGCAGCACGGTCGCGTCGCGTGCTTTTCAGGGCCGCAGACGGGTTACCGCCATCGACGCCCACTGTAGGATTGCTGAAAACGACAGTACTACAACTACTGCTTATTTTCTCCTATCAGTTACAGGCTTGCGAAGATACCTTCAGTCAAAATATTCGCTGCTATCGTTTCCCGGGATACGGTAATCGGAAAAGTACGCATCAGCAAAAATGATCGACTCAGCAAAAAAAACTGTAGCAGCAATTCATATGCCCACGTAGTACATTTAGACATTAGGCCCGCTCTTTCTAGCAAAATACATCTCCCTTAAAATCTCTGGATTTATCCAAATCCGTTTCTCAATGCATATCTGATGAGGTTTAATTTAACCAGAAAGAACGTGAAGATTTCCGGGAATCCAAGAGAAATTCCCGGAATCTCATTGGAGTTGATTTGCATATTCCGCTAACGTCTACCCGAGGAGCTCATTTGCAAATGCGAGTAATTCCTAGAAATTCTGGATTTTTCAAAGGAAAACTCAACACCTGTGAAAATTTGACGCGAACAAAATACCCTTCGACAATTCGACAATCAATAGGGACAGAATTTTTGGAAAGGGCAGAGTTTTTTTCCTCTTTTTTTTTTAGGTAGGACCTCTTTGGGTTGGCGATTCAGTGAACGAGAGCAAAAAGACTCGTCAATGAGCTGTTTTCCCTCAGAGGAACCTCTGATCAATGAATCATGAACTATTGTCCACGAAAATGTATGGAAAAATGGTAACGTCATCTCAGTTTCGAACTTCAACCTTATATGGGTATGAAACCAAAAGCATGGATTGTGAACCCAGAGATGAGTGCTTCTGTGAATCTCATTCGATCTCCTGAACCGCATCTCAAAGACCCCTCTCCCGAACCCCTGCAGCGCTCTCTGGAACGTGTCATTGCCCATGGCCAGGTGTGCTGTCGTTAATGATCGCGGCGCGATTCGAACGATCGCCTATAAATCGCCCGGCGACGACGTTAACGACGTCGCCCGCATATGTCGTCGCTGCGCGTCCATTACGATTACTTCACCGCTGCGCTGAAAGGACACCTCAACGAGCTGCCGGCCCGCATTCCACACAGCCCTCGGACTCACTCGTTCTTTACGAATGAAAAGACCCCGACGACACCGCGGGCCGCTTGGGGCTTCTCGGGCTTCTCGTAATTCGCATGTGTGTGCGTATCGATGCCGCGTAATTTCAATGCGGGGTTTTCGGGGTCCGCGCTTTTTCTCTTCGTCTCAGCCGCGCCCGGTTCGCCATTGAAACGCAGCTTAATCCAATTTTGAGACGTCCATTATACGAATGGGTCCGTTTCGGCGATCGCCGTCGCCCGCCGGCCTCAACAAAGCCGCGTGTCCGACGAATTATTATTGCAAACAGTTTAAAACAAAGACTAGGCGCTTGAAAAGGCTTCATTGGGGCAACAGTCAGGAATTGATAAGAACAAGGCCCGAATTACTCGAAGAATATAATGATTTCAATTTCTTATCCCAAATGCCTATGTTTAACTAGGCAAGATGCTCCAGAAAAATGGAGGGCAGAGGTTACGCTTCATACAGCTTCGTACAACTGTTTAAAAACTGGAGAACACAAAAACGCCAGCTTTATGATAAAGATGGAAGTTCTCATCAAAATCTCATCAGAAAATTTTCTGAACCATCCATTTTTTCCACGTGATGAAGAATAGGTAATTTTGGCACAGTTATGGAGGCGAAAATTTATGAGTACGAACTATTCCTCGGAAGCCAATCACACATCGCTGTCAAGTTACAATTGAAAATTCCATAATTCTGAAAGAATACTGCTTTATTTTTCCACAAAAAAGTGTCCTCACGTTTCAGTGGGTAATTTCGAAGTGAAAACACTTCGTCTTGGATGCATAATTGAGATTACCCAGGGTAAAAGTGTTGACGCCTGTGTCAACGAATAACAAATTTGTGAGGTGTTCGAACGTTTATCCAGGGAAAACTCAATGATAGATGTGGCCTCTGAATCGCTAGGTTTCCGCTTAGTCTCTCGATCCTTCAAATAAGTATAATAAATTTTGAGGCTCTAGCAAAAATTTAGGAAAAAATAGATTCTCTAATTCATCCTGCATTTTCTAAACATACAATAGAAAATACACGGATTTTATAGATATAAAATTACCTCCAAATTCTGAGTTAGCAAGGAAAAAGACCAAGACAATTAAAAAGAAGTGCGAGTCAAGACATTTAAGAAGAGGTGCGAGTGACTTGACAAGAATAGGACTCTTGTTTTTTCGGAAAGATATTTTTGTGGAAAATGGAAATCATTTGAAATACAGTGCGTTTCATAATTATAAGAACACCCTCGGATCCTGCCTTTCCAGGGAAAGCGGTGCACGGTGAATTTTTCTGTCATAACTGCTAGATCCACCACCTCAAAAAACTATTCCAGCCAATTTTTGAGGAGCGCTTGCCGGCCGCTAACTTTTCTATAAAATTTTGAATGTTTTTACACCGTTTCATATTATAAGAACACCTTGACAGAACAAACATTTTATAGGTGAAAAATGAACGACACGTCAAATTAGTAATCTATGGTGTTTCCATACTTTGTAATTATTTCAAGTAGTCATCCAGGCATATTGGCAGCGAGGTTCACAAGCGTCGCAGGGACGATATCCTCCCATGGTTGGGGACTGCCCTTTTTAATTCCTCGATGCTATTGAATTGCCGTTTATTTGCGTAAATCTTTCTAATAATGGTTCCCTGAGGATTTTTCTTTAAGTTTGAGCCCGGACTCAAGCTGGTCAGTGTAAGACTTGGATGTTATTTGATCTTAGCCACGTTATTGTTGATTGGCTCACGCGGACCGTAGCCTTGTCTTGCTCAGAAACGTGGCACTGTCGCCATCGTCCGTTCAGAAAATGTGACAGGTGTTTGCCGAGGGTAGCTTGATACTCTTCGAAGTCCATTCTGCACGATTCAAACGCAAGGCCTAGCGTAGAACCGTGGGAGAACGCTTCCCATACCATAACATTTTCACATCCGAAGTTGCAGCGGCTGAAGTGGATGAAATCCTTGCAGAGATCGCGTCAATACCACTTATACCCAGCTGGACTGTGCTGACTTAACTCCTTTTAGTCCGAACAGACATCATAAATCAGTTTTCTTTACTGCGGTCAACCTATGGGGAACACCATGACCTTTGGCCAGTCGGCCGTTATGTTTTGCTGTGCAAGCATCATTCGTACAGCCTTGTGCCGGTCGGTAGCCTACAGCAAATTCTTCAGTTTCTCTCTAGCAATCATCCTGCTCCATTTCAGCATCCCCCGCCTGCAAATACAAAAATATCTCAATTATTCACGACATGCTGTTCGAGGCTACTCTTAAAATCCTACGCTTATCATGAACAGGCACCTTACGAGGACGTTCGCAGCTAGGATTATGTCTGGAGGAACGGATGCGGTGTAGGTACCCGTGCACCAAGCAGAGAGACTTCGTCCAAACTGCCTAGCAATTACACGAATGCTAAGGCCAACATACTGGTGCCCTGGAATCTCAGCGTTTTCATCGGAGGATAGTAGGGAACAACATGGCATGTCCAGAGACGTCAATTTATTACATACTTATTTTTAGATACCCACCGATACACAAAATCCGCTTTTATTCAAGAAAAATCTGTGAATCCTCAAAGTGTTCTTATATTATGAAACGGTCCGTAAACATTCAAAATTTTGTAGAAAAGTTAGCGGTTGATGTGCGTCTCTCAAAATCTGGTTAGGGTAGTTTCTTGCGATGGTGAATCTAGTAGTTATAACTGAAAAATTCATGGTTGCCTGCTTTTCCCGGAAACACCAAATTCAAGGGTGTTCTTATAATTATGAAACGCACTGTACTAATGTAGGGTGTCCACAAAGAAAATTTGACACCCCATGGGAGATTGCCTCCTGCAAGTTCATCTTTTTTAAGTAATACATACGTACGTATGTTAAAAAGCCAAATAATTTTTAGCATTGCTAATTCTAGCAAGTACGTGAGGATAAGTCTTCAAAAATTCTTTTATAAAATTAGTTAACAAAGTTCTATTGGTTCTACAAATTTTCAAGGGCAGAACTGTATATGGTTTCGATTCTGTTTACGTTTGAAGCATTATGTACTTAAGTTGGGATCTTAAGGAAAACCTGTGGAAACGAGCCTTCTTGGTTTTTCTCACCATGTCATTTTTCCGACAAAAATCAGAGCTTTTCTGCAACATTTATCCAGTGACTGAGTAATATAACGGTGGACTTATCAAACTAGATGAAAATCAGTGAGTGACGTCAACTCAGCAGGAAGCACTTATGAACTTTGTCTAAGTAAATATGCAAAAAATAAACAAGCGAAAAAATGGCTGGATTTTTTGTTCATTCATCGATTTCTATATTCTCCACTATATCTCTTCAAAAAGAAGGAACAATTATTTCTATAGGATGAATTTTACAGGAAGAATCCATGCTCTTTGCCATCCAGGAAAATTTTTGAGTTCCATTTAAATAATGTACTCCTGCCAGAATTATGATTACTAGCTACAATTGTTTAAAGGACAAAAATACAAAGAAAAACGAGAAAAACTGAGTTATTCTCTAATGAGTACCACTGCACTTTTTTTGAAAAAATCTTTATTCCAAGAAGTGTAATGATTTCTGATTGTGAATTTATTATTAGCTTGTGTCTTGTATTAGGTGTCCTGAGCCTGGGTGCATGATTGAGATTACCGAGGGTAAACGTGGTGACCCCGTGCTACCAATGGGTAAATTTTTGTAGTGTTAACACGTTCTCTCTGGGTAACCTCAATGATGCATGCAGCCCTTGTACATTCAAGGTGAAATGGTTCACAAAAAAAGAAAATTACCCTAATTGGCCGACTTTTTTCTCCATTTTTCCGATAAGAGCGATATCCCCCGGATTATCACCTCAGTATTCTTTAAGACACTCGTCCTGGATATGGCGTTTCGTTGAGGGCTGCGCTGGGAGGCGGGCTGGGGGCGCTGAGTGACCCCTCGGGGCTTGTGCTATTGACAAACGACCAACAACCTAATGCTTTTACTCGGATGCCGATGAAACATGGCCGGATGGCAAGGAGTCGCCGCCGCCGCCGCCGCGCCGCCCTCACTCCGCGACGACGACATCTTCCGGAAAACAAACGGCATGTCATACGAGGAGAAGCTGGCGGACGACGGTCTGAGTCATCTGGTACGACGACGTAACTCGTCCTGACCTTTGCTAGCCCCGTGCAGCTGAACAATGGCTGAGGGTGTGATTACTCACAGCGCAACTTTGCGAAAACAATGCCTCGTGTGAATGGCAGGCCGCGTCCCATTCAGGAGCAGCAGGCCCGCACCCCCCGCGGCCTGAGAACTTTCGAACACCACCGCACCACCACCCACAGCTGGTCGTGCGCGTCTTGTTCGTTGCTAACCAGCATCTGGTTACCGTACGCCCGCGATTTTGCACAAAAAACGTTCGTGCCACCCATGAAGAGTGTTCGCCGAAGATTAATGAGGCCGATCAATCGAGTGCCAACAAAGGTACGCACGCCAGCTCCAGCAGCAGCAGCAGTAGACCCGACTCGAGTCTCCTCGAGGACACCTCGCCACACAGTTCCACCCCCAAAAACACCGCCGCTCCACTGGAAAGCGCCGAAAAATCCATCGAAATTAGCTTCCGAAGGACGCGGCCACGGCGCGAAATTCAAAATGGATTTCGAATTACTCGCCACGGACACCGTTAATCCCGTTCTAAGCCAAATGTAGTGAGGTCGGCGCCAGGAAATGACCTCAAGACGTCTCGTAAGTCACAAGCCGCGTACAGGTGTTTCGTGGCAATTACGCGGAAGCGCCAGATGAACGGAAACGGTAATTTACAGTAGCGTTACAGGTGGATGTAATTGGTGCAACTGTCATAAATACAGTCTGCTGGGTAAGATTTATGGTGTCTAGAGGTGTAATGTTTACCGACGCGAATAATATTCGAATGATTATTCGAATATGCGAATGTTTGCAGCAACAAAAGGAAGAATATAATGTATACACCGTGGCGAAATCCGAGAATAAAAGGATAAAAAAGGTCCACATTTCTACCGTGAACTATTCCGTATCTTGGTGCGTGTGTTCGAATACTCGAACGATTATTCGATCTTTAATTTCTGTAGTTTTTAATGCAGCTGTTTCTGCCAAGATTGGCATGCAATTTTATTCAAAATTTATTCATTTAAATTTTCATTTATTCAAAATGCCAAGGTTCAAGGAAAGTCGAACTTGGAGAATAATTATTATTCGATCATTATAGTTCAGACCGAATAAAAATCGAACAACTCAGTTAATTCAACCATAAATTCAGATTCACATCCGAAAATTTGAATTCTGAAGAAAGAGGAAGCCATAAATCAATCGTTTTCATTCCTCCCGTGTCCTACTTTTACTTACCTTTTTAGGAAATTCGAAAATTCAACTTTTTCGAAATCGAATTTTCGAATTTGAATATATCTAATGCATTTCTCGGTTCAATGTGTAGAGATGGCTATACAAGGCACGAGAAAAAGCTTGGAATTTTTCGAGCATTTCCTTTTCCATGAGTAGAATATCTCATAATTCCAGCAAAAAATTTCCAGGAAAGCTCAAAAAGGAGATGAGGAGCACTATAAGCGAGTCGGCATAGTTTTCCACTAATATTTCCGCTGCCATAGTTTTTCCCAAAAAATCGGGAATCATTATCCTCGTATGGCAGCTATGCTTCTCCCAGGAAGCTTTTGATAATATCCCAGTCTTGATAAACAACCCAAGATTTCAAATAGGAAAAACACTTGGAAACGTCAATCGACAAAGTTCTGCCTTTGGTATCCAGGAAATTTCGGCTATCCCCGTTGGAAACCATCCGCTCCAAGAAACCTTAACTGATTTTAGCCAGAAAAACTCAGGTTCTACAGAAATATACCTCAAACACTGCTCAGAAAGTCATGAACCTGGGTAATTCCTTTCTTCGATGACTAGAAATTACATCTAATCCAATCCCAAAAACATCCATGACTTTTTCCTATGAATAATTCCTGAAAAGTTATTTACAAAAGATCATCATCGCCTAAATGTCATGCCCTTTTGTTTTCAATTCTCGAATATATTAAAATTACCATGTGAGACTAAAAAATTCGTATAGTCAGGAAGTCAAAGAGCAAAAAACTGGCAAAACATCCGGGAATTTCGCATAACTTCCGGGGAAACATGTTCGATAGGTCTGTGATTCGTGGAATTGTTGGGCAACTATTAGTTTATAAGTGTGAACTTCAGAAGACCGTCTTCACATGCCTTGCGTAAGGATTTTTAGCCATGATAAGAGGAGAAATGTTGTGGGAAGAGGAATTTCTTCCAGGAAACTTTCAAGGATTTTTTGGAATCAGGAGGAGAGGTCTAGAAGTAGTGTTTACATGAAGAGCATAAGAAGAGGAATCACATTTGAATTCTGGGCATTCGAAGGCAATGAGACTGGAAATTTTCGAATGGAACGAAGAAAACTTCCATGGGAAACTGCTCCAGGGCAAAATTACCATTTGATCTACCAAATCTCATAACTGATCCAGACGAAAACACTAACGAATCCATGGAAAACATGCGGAAACCCACCTGAACAACGTCTCCCTGCACTTCATAGTTGAGTCCCGTGGGAGAAAACGAGCCGAACAGCCGTTGCTCCGTTTGTCTTCCATGCGAAACGATCAAATCCACACTTTCGCCGAGCAGCACACGATCGGTAGGTGCTGCGTGGACGATGGCGGCGCAGAGCAGCAGCAGCAGTACTCGCAGCAACAACAGCAGCAGAATAGGCGGATGTGCTGAGCAGCAGGCAGGACGGTGTCGGATGTTCTCCACTGATCGCTCTATCATCGTCTCGTCTCAGCACATCTGAAATGAGCCACACACTGCTTCGGGAGGCGGAGCGCGGGTCGGTCGGTCGGGTGGCGGCGGCGGCGGCGGACGAGGAGCAGGCGAATGGGTGGCCCGCGACGGGCGGGCGGACCTCTACGCCGAATACATATAAAAATGATATACGATCGCGATCTAACCGTTATGGGGAGAATATCGATTGGTGGGTGACGGATGTCGCGGAGAAAGTGGGGAATGGGATCAGAAAAAAAGGATCAAAGGAAGGAACGTCGGGAAAAGACGTACTAGCTTCAGAGAGCCCTATAGAAGATCTAGGAATAGTAGTGTAAGAAACGCAAGAAACTTCGAGAAAATCATGGAAAACCCTAAGACAAAGAAATTTTCGGGAAAATCATGGAAAAACCTAAGAGAGAGAGAAAAACCGAAAATCCACAAATGTCCTGCCTCATGATCTACCATGATGAGAGAAAGTTACAAAAGCTCATTTTTCCAGAGAAAAACGTGGGATTCCTATTCATGTACAGGATCCCCATAATTCTGTACTCGGTTTCTTCGTTATCAGTGACCTCTTTGGTGCATTTCGATAAATAAATAAATATGCAAATAAGAAATAAATAACTATTTGTATATGTGAAAATAGTGTAGAAGAGAAAAATTTTTTTAAAATTAAAAATTGTTCTTTTCGTTCCTACCCTTAGACGGACTACAGGCAAAGGAAGAATGATAACCTCCCACGGAACTCCTAAGTAAACGATCCATGACCTACATGCATCATTGAGATCACCTGGGGTAAACACGTTTACGCTACTGTTTACGATGGGTAAATTTGTGTGGAGTTGACTCGTTTACCCTGGGTAATATCGATGATGCATGCGGCCCCATATCCAACTCAACAAGAAAGCTACAAAGTGGCGTCCTCTGTACCTGTTTGGTATGCGTCTCACATTCGAGTTCCACGGTATAGAACGAAAAAGAGGAAAAATAGAGCGAGAAACGTTTCCAAGGAATGAACACGATGAAAAATGAGAAAAAAGTTTTAAAAGCAAACCTAACCATAACAACAACAAGAAACAAATGTCTGTGGCGGGACAAGTAACCATGGCGATACTTGTTTCGACAACAGACAACTGCTAGTAAGCTCGAGGGTCAATCTATTCAGAGCTCGGGAATTGGACCTATCCCCAGCGCAAATGGCTAGGAAAACTGAATTAGCACAGATTTTAGCGCGTATTCTTGAAACTGACCTAATTATATAAACAGCACAAGGCATAATTTGTGTAATAACAGCAGGATTACTTTAGATTCATTACCTTCCTCATGCTATGCCACCATTAGCTTATCAGAGTCACAACGAACACGGGAATGAGCAGTCAATTTATGATGACAAAGTTTTTCTTCATGCAATTTTTCAACATTTTTCAAGCGCGTTCATCACATACATGCACGACAATGCCTTCATTTATTGCTCCAAAATTGTATACAGTATTCCCCAACATCAACACAGAAAAGGACAAAGCAAAGAAAAACATGGAGAGGCAAAGGTGAAAATATATGTTGTCAGAACCCCCAGAACAAGTTGTCTGATACCATCTGAAACCTGCTCAACCTAAATCCTGTTGACAACTTGCTTTCGCCTTTGGTCGTCGAAAAATTCAAGAAGAAATCTTGTCGACATGTTGCAAACTCGGCGGCCTTTGGCTTTGCAAGTTGTTGAGAAGTTTTGGGCTGACAACTTGCCAGCAAGAAGGGGCGAGAGCAAGCTGCCAACAAGCTGTGGGTCGAGCAAGTTTCAGGTGCGAAATTTGTTTCCTAATTAGGAACCCCAGACAACTTGTTCTGGTGTTCCTAAGTAGGAAACAAATTTCAACAGACTTTATCTCATAAACAGTAGGTGTGTGACAGTCCCGCTGTCGTCGAAATCAGTGGTCTTTGACCTACACTGTGTGGTTTTCAAAATTTATGATTTCTTTTTATTTTCACTGACTTCACTGGCATTTGTGATAGCCCGACATCCATTAGGTTAATTGATTGTAAGTATTTCTTTGAAAACTGAAAGTCTTTTAGAGAAAACTTCCAACTTCAGAGAACATTTAACATTAAAATGATTCCCTCTCACGTCCTGATTTCAGAAATCAAAACTCACAATTTCAAATTTATTGCTATTTTTATTGGGAATTGCTGTGCGGGATCATCAGCATTTTTCCATAAAACCTAGTGCTCCAGAATTTTCACGAGTAACCTGTACCATTATTTCCATTCATTTTCATTGTTTTTCAAGCTGTGATGTTCAATCATGCCCACTACGAAATTCCGAATACATATACAGTGGCGGCCACATATTTAGCACGCTGCCAATTTTGGGCGATCAACTGATGAAAATGTAAAATCTGTATCTCAGGACTGGAATGAGCTATCAAGACAATATTCGAGAATGTGATAAGGCATCGTATTCTCCTTCCCGCCTCAACTTTGTTGCTCCGGGAAATGCTTCTGGATGGGATTGCACGCATTGAGAGCTAAAAATGCAGTGCTTTTGGAAATGTTTCAGTTTCTCTCCTAGTTAACTTTATTGGATCTGAGTAAAATGTGATTTTATACTCGATATAATTGCGTGTTTTGCTATAGTAGTTTCGATGAGCAGTTTCTCAGTTAAGGGGAGATCGGAAATTGTCAACTGGAGTTAAAAAATGGTGAAAAAAGGATTCACGGTGATTCCAAGGACAAACCGTGCATTTCCAGCCGCAGATTTTTTCATGATTTGTGTTGCTAACAGACAATCAGATACTAAAAGGGAGATTTCGGAGCTTGCTTTATTAGCAAGATTCATAAAAATGAAATTTTTGACGAAGTTGACAAGTTTGCTTCTGTCTCTGGCTCCAGCCAGTGCGTAAATTCAGGTAAACGCGTTTATAGGGAAATGTTGAAGGGAAACAAGCTCAATCTGAATCACCACTTCATTTCCTTCCATAGCGAGATACACGAATTTTACACAGAATTTAGGGAAACTGACGAAATTGAACTTCTATTTTTTTAATCCAGTTTGAACGGACCCAGTGCCCGTGGTAAGCAACAGGAAGGAAGCCCCCATAGTGTCTCAACACATACTCGAACTTGGTTTTGATTGCTCATCATAAGGCTGAGAAATGCAAAAAAATTCTGTCGGCCAAAATCGTGGGTGTGCTAAATATGTGGCCGCCACTGTATGTAGGCTCATCTACTTCTATATGGGAGCTGCCAGATCGGAAGAGTTCTATGGTTGATGTGCAGGCCAGTCTTTGTCTCATGTCAAGAAGACGGACAAATCTCTAAAATCAAGAAGAAAAAGAAACTTCCTAGTTATCATTGAGTTCAGAAAGCATTGCATCGCAAAAATAATAAATCTCATGTGTTTCTTAAGCGTTCGTTCATCAAAATTCAGATTGTGCAAATTACTCCCATTCTCTTACTTTCTCAACCCTCTCATAGCACATGATTATATTTCTACCCAAAAACCGAGCTGTATAGCCAAGAAGCTGTTGACCATCGGCCAACAATGCAAAATCCATCTGAATAATTCAATTTGTGTCCTGGGCACGGCCGTATAAACAGAGTGCGGTGCACTGCTCGAAACGTTCGTTTTTCGTTCGTCAAACTTCGCCAAATGAGAGTTGCTCTGCTCCACTAATTGCTGCAAATCAAGCGAGGTCAGTCGCTTTTCCAGGAGGACCGCGAGCAAAAAGGGCGACAAGCGAGCGCACCAAAGGAAGAATAACATTTGTTTACGCGATAACGACGGGTGATGGAGTGAGTGAGTGACCTGTGAGCGTGTGGAGCGATAGAATCTGTGAGGATTCCCGTATCAGTAACCGAATACTCGCCAAAGGCATCCACGGGGCGCGAACACCATAAATTATGATTGATGCGATGGGAGGAGCAGCATCTCGGCTGAGCAGGCCGAAGCACAAAAAGACGCCGGCCTTGTGGCCTGGCTAGGACTACGACAGGCTGAAACAATTACATGTGGGCTACTTTGATGGAGGTGAGAAATCTTTCCAGGACAGACTCCAAGTACGACTGCTTCTTGCTGATGCACTTGGTCTCGTAGATCTTTTAAGTTATCTAACCTTCTCAGGTCCTGAAGAAGGCGAGTTAGCCGAAACGTTGGCCGAAGAATAAAGATCATACCAATCTCGGGTGTCGTTAAACAAAGAAACTTATAAGATTTTCTAGGATAGTTTTCCATCAACCAAGTATAACTGTACAATATTTCAAGAGAAAATGGGTTTGTTTTTGGCTGAGGAACCTGTACGGAAGAGCAAATTACTTACTACATACAATGTGCGTCCTCTTGTCCACTATTTTTGACCTGAAGAGAATCAGGAAATGTTTGATTTATAGAGACAGCTAGAAAAGAAACGTATCACTAAGAGGAAAAAAGCCACAAAATTGATGAAGTTTGGCTTCCTGATTCATGATTAAAAAGTCCACCCCATCCAGAATATCTCAGTATGTGGAAGGAACAACCTTTTCAGTTAGCCAGAAAAATCGGGGAAGCGCACAGCGTCGTATTTTTCATCTAGAAAATTCTGTAGTTTTTTCACTAGAGCAAGTGTAAGACACTGGAAAAAACGCAATTGTCAGGATTAACTGATAGGAAGTGACAGGTAATTATCAGCAGCTGTCATCAACAACATCTTCATACATGCTGTATGAAGATACTATACTGTTTGACTCTATCTAATTTGGTCTTTCCTGTTGTAGTGGACGTTGGATCAGAGTTTAACACTTCCTTCTATGGTGAGTGCTGGCAGCTTTCTTAGATGGCTGCGTAAATAATAGTTTCTCTGAGTCAATATGATCCTGAAACCCTCTATCGGAATTAGCACAGAAATTCCAGAGCAGAGAAAAGAGTCAGAACTCCAGAAAAGGTGGAAATGCTCAAGAAACCATGGCGTCGCCAATGGGTTACTACAAGAAGCCGGAACCAGGTATCGCAAATTTTCATGGAAAGAAATAGTGTACTCTCACGGAAAATTCCAATCACACTGCACAGCCACTATTTTCATCTCTCGATTTCCTATTCAACGAAAAAAATTATCGCTGGGGAAATGTTGACAACTCCCAATTTCTCAGCTACAATATGTCAAGTTGTTGAGACTGATCTATAATACTTTTAAAAAACGTTTACCGAGTTCTAGACAATAAGAAAAATTCCACACTAATCATCTGCGATTTCCCTGTGTTCGCGAAGAAAGAATACTGAGAAATAAAATGATCTGAGCTACCACTGAGATCCGAGTATGGATCTGACTATGGAGGACAGCACCTACACAAAAAAGCATACTAATGAAACAAGATATACTTGTGCTGCTTAAATCATCAGAAAATTCTGATATTCAAACAATCTGCTAATGCACAAGGATGGCTTTGCGACTAAAATGATTTTCATTAGATGGGAGGCATAAAACTTCATAAAATCTATAATAACGTTCCATAGAGGAGAGAATTCGATGAGCTTTCGAACGATAGACAAAACATCACCAAAAAAATTAAAACAAGCGGGAAGCGTGTCTAAAAAGGCTATAATAAGTCTAAGTACCACGATTATGTACGAGAAGAAAATGGCCTTTAGAGCAGATTCCTAGAATCAAGACGAATGAAATTTTCTAGAAAACAAGGAAGAGTTTCTCGAACTCCTGCCAGATGGACATACTGAGTAATCCTACCTAACAAGTTGATATGATTATTACTTTACTCGCATACATTTACTTTAAGCACAACCAAAAACTAGGATAAATGCCCTATTTTCTCGAATTATTAGGGAGTTTTCACAAGAATGACTACACGGTGATAAAACCTTCCGTAGAATGGAAAAAGCGAAAAATCGTGGATGTTAAGCTGCACGTGGACGGAATAAAAGTGAAGCAAAATTAAATTTGACCGGAAGAATTCAGAGGAGTTGGAGAATCCAACGAAATTTCAGGAATAAAGGGATAAGAGAGCTTGGAACAAAAAAGTGAAAAGAAACAACCTGCTGCCGATGCTGTGGATGTTGTCGGCAGCCAGAGAATGTCTCACTTTTGTCCAAACTGTCTTTGGATCATCCTCTCCTTTAGTTGTCTACTAATTTCTGCTTCTATTACAGAGATAAATAATGAAATAGGAGAAACGAACTAAAATTAAGTGAAGTGGAATGAAACAATTTGTAGCCATTATGGGTGAAAAATCAAGGGGAGGCCTCCTACTTGTTCTTCATTACTATAATATGAAAAAAAAAACTTTGGGAACTTTGGAAAATACCCGTACAAATGGAAAATTTCAAAAGGAGTATTCAGATTCAAAACCAACTATGTATTGAAAGAGTTTATAAATGAAGTATTTCATAGTAACCCTTAAAAGTAGAAAACAAGACTTATCAGTTCAAAAAAGCACTGCCAAGTGTCAAAAGATAGATAAAAGTCGATCTTCAGAGTTATCTCAAACAAGAGTAGTCTACGTCAAGGGATTGCATGCATGAGATTACCCAGGGTGATAGTGTTAAAACCACACAAATCTACCCATCGTTGACCCGAGTTTCAACAGGTTTACGCTGGGCAATATCAGTGATGCATCCAGGCCATGAACGCCAGAAGTTGGACTTTGAAGAACATTTTGTCTGAGGAACAAACGTCATCGCCATCTAAATGTAAGAATATAGAAAATGTAAGAAGACTAACATGTGGCTAAATTCTATCTATTGTTTGTTGGATTTTTTGTGAGAGCTTAAGAAGAATACAGTGACATTATATGGAAACAAGAACATAGATATCTGGAACCCAGCTACAGCATGAGAACTACTTCATTTATGGCAAAGGCCGAAAAAAGGAGAAATCACTCGCATAGGTTCTGGCGGACTTAGTTGGCATCAGCTCCAGAAAATTTGGGCAGAGTGAATCGCGCATAAGGCCCTTTAACTGTTCTGAACACTCTTGCACAGGGCTTATTGCCCTATGCATCCTTTCCTAAGGGAACATCAATGATTCTGGATTTTCCATGGCTCACACTGAAAGCGGACACTTACACGCGCTACGGTTCATGCTTTGTTTGACAAGCAGTACAGGTCATAGGACGTGCTGAGCCGGAGAGGAGCACTTGTCCGAGCCAGTGCCGTTCAAACAATCGTCGTCACTGCGGTGCCTGCGGTGGCGGCGTCGAGAGCTAATGGTCGTCATTTGCGCCTACTCAAGTGCGCTGAGGAGGATTGTTTCCAAGCGGAATGCGCCACAACGATTGACATCTATCAACAAACATTCTAGCACTTGGCAAACACACACACAGCACTGACAGCGCCGAAGCGACAACGACGGCGAGAAAAGGCTTGAAAGGCGCCGACAAGGCGTCGTGGGAGGCGTCAGAGAACGGCAACGACGACGTCGACGGCGGCGCTGAGACGACCGCCGGCTGCTACGAAAGGTGTCACAAAGCCGCCGTGTTCTTCACGGCTTTTACGACCGAGGTAAAGCGCCGACGAGTCAAAGACGCCGCCTTGTCACCGAGGCCGCTTATCGCATTATCAGCAGCAATAAAACTCGGCCTGAGCAACAAGCAGCGGCCGTGTGGAGACGAACTGCAGCCGCGCCGCCGTCCCGACCGGCCACGCGCCGTTTGTTTGGAATCCGCAATCGTTTATGAATTCCGCACGATGCTTGATCTCTCGCCGACGAAATAATACGATTACGACTTGAATATGCGTACCAGTGACGAACACACGGCGTTTTCCCCTTCTGGTGCCAGCTACCTGGTCACGCATACTAATTTCACCATGGGAAAAAATTTATGGAAACGTACTGGATTTTTTGATACCCCCTGAAAAAAGGGTTAATTCTGCTAAACTACGAAAGAATAGCATGGCCAAGTGGCGCAATATGAAATAGAATAAGGAACCGCTAAATAAATATGTACAAAAAAAGAACTGAACAAGACAAAGTGTAATTTTGTTGAGCTCAGTCACCACCTTTTTTTTTCGAAATTTCCCTAGCAATGAACCGAAAATGCGAGATCTGATCCTCATTCCCCCCCCCCCCATTCAAAATCTATTCCTCCGCTATCCCTCTGCTGTTTCTGTCATTTGCATTGAGCTCATCCCTGGAGCGCTGACGGACATAGTCTTTCCAAAAAATACTTGCCTCCCGCTAAACTGCGCGTCGACTGAGCCGCGTCGCGGCACGTATGATAATGCATAGGAGGCGCGTCGCGGCCGGCGGTGGATGCCGGAGGCAAGTATTTTTTGGAACGACTGCACATACAGTCCTTCTTAAAAAGATATACAGATTGGGTGACTGCACCATCGCGGTGGGACCAGAACGAACATGCTCCGAGTGAAAGGGTCGAGTAGGTCCCGCCGCGATTCTGCAGCCGCGGCACTAAGAAACCGCACGCGCAATCCATATATCTTTTCGACAAGGACTGTACATATGTATATGTTGCCCTTCTCGAGAAGCCAGACGGATTCTGTGCGCGATGGCTGCGTGAGAAGAGGTACATACGCTGCGGATCTGTGATTGGTCTATTCATGTGTGCGTCGCGGCTCAAAGGTACACTGGAGAGAGTAGCACTGGAGAGAAATAGACCATTTTGCTAAGCTTGGGTTGAGCCGAGAAATGCTATCGCAGACGACAGACTGTAACTGACCACCGATGCCATTCAATGCGTCGAATTTGGAAGACCAACCTGAATTTAAGGTGCGTGTGCTTGCGGCGCGGTCGCGTCGCGGCGTACGTCTTGACCGCCTCCCGTGCGCGATTTCTTGGCGTATCGCAACGTGAGCAACTTGACGCTTTCACTTGGAGCATATTCTTATCACATCTCGCATTCAGGTTCAGCAGCGATTCTGCAGCTACAGGATGGATCCGTCTATCTTTTCGAGGAAAAAATGTACTTATGCACATATGTACATGTAAGGATTTTCCAGACGTGTGCATAGTTTAATCGTAAGGAGCAAAGTATGAGCGTTTTGCAGAGATAAGGCCACAATTAGAGACTGCCCAACAGAGCATTTAGGGAAAATGTTGAAGTGATGATGAGAAAAGGAATTTCAAGAAAAGCAGGGTGTAAAGCATGGATATGTCCAGAATTCCTCTAAACAATGCAGCAAGTTATTCTTAGTACCCACAAGTTCAGTAAACCTCACGAAGTACTACAATCTCTAGCGCTGGTACAGTACAATATGGGCTGGATCCTTGTTGGGGACTAGTTCTCGCTTCGTTTCAAGCAATTTACACTGGCCTTCCGTAAAGTGTGCATGGACGCATGGGTCTGCAGCTCACTCGCTATGAGCACGTAAACCAGAAGGCATCCGTGTGGCATCCCCCACACCTTTATCAGACGACATTGAAACTTGAAATTTTTCTGAAAAAAAAACTTTTTAGAAAATATGAGGAAGAAAAAGCGCTGGATGAGGCGTTTTTGCCCTGCATCTCATTGCTGTTCCTACTCCTCCTAATGTAATGTATAGTACGTTATAGGCTTAAAAGTGGCATCACAATGCCGAAGGCTTGTCTAATAAAGCGGTTGAAAAATTTGAGGTCTCAATATTCGTGTGAAAATTCCAAGAAAAATATTCACAATATCCTAAAAAAAATTTGAAATTACTCATTCTAAGAATTTTCAATTAAAGAATCTAAAACATTAAAAAATTATCACTCCTCTGCACTGTCAAGGGAATATTTATGTACAGCTCAGCGCAATAGAGGACTGTAGTGGAAAAATAAGCCAGAACTTGTTTTACACTAGTTCGTGGCTCCGCTACATGTGTATGTGAATCAGCAGCTTCCAAAATAAGTAAAAAATTAACCAAATAATCTTCAAATTTTCAGAAACCGCTCGAATATTCGCCGAAATAGCAATAGGAACCAAATTACAAGGACTATGGGCTCTATACAGAAGCTGACAATATTTGGAGGAAATACAGATTTCAGAGCAGAAAACCGCTATCCGAGGTTTCCACAGCAAATATGACGAAAAGATGAGGCGGGAGCTCCTGCCTCATTTTTTCCATAGCTTACGTTTACATTACTGCGCACCATTAAGCGTCCCATGCAGATCCGCGAACGCAGAAGAGGATCCCAAAGTTTGACAATCGATGGCGAAAAAAAGCGCAACGGATTAAAGAGCTATCGACAAGATATGATCGGTTGGAAATGCTCGGAATCCCATAGGAAGCCGTGGCCAGAAGGTGGTCAATGAAGCTTCAGAGACACCTAACGAATGGAATTTCTGACATAGAGGGGAAATATAAAAATTTAAAAAGGAGAAAAAGAAGGAGAGAAAATGATGACACACCAATTGTGAGCCTTCTCTTCTTCTCGTTTTTTCTATCGGCTCAATACTCTCGATTTTAGGCTGAATATTTGAGAAAATTCATATTTTAAAATCGAATAATAACAATACTCTTACTTAGCAAGTAAGAGCGATCAAATAAACAAATAAAATTAAATTGAAACTAACATAAAATAGCTACAAATTAGAATTAAAACTAAAATAAAATAGCTACTCTAGAATTTATTGCTATGTATGTACGTATAGTACATTTCATCGTGGATGACAGTTGAGAGGACAGCAGAGAGAAAAAGAGCCTTGGAAGTTGTGTAGCAGTTGGAGAGTAGGAGGAGAAAAGCAGCACTTCCGTATGAATACTTAAACACCCTCGACTTCGAGGCAGAGTCTAGAAAATTTGAGAAAAAAATTATTTTACGAATTAGGATATTTCTAGTTGTTGTCTTCTCTTTTGTTCATTGGGAGGCGGTGAACCTATCATATAACAATGTTCCAACTTACACTGAAATTCGGTGGACCATTTATTTTTTCTTGGGCCCAAACATCAGGCCGTTTCATGAATTTTCTCAGGTTCAACGATCAAAGAACATGTAGACTTTCCCAGAACACTATGATGGCTTCATAGTACGAAAGCACGCAATCATGAGCTGTCACCGCGATTTCACAACGCGGATCATGACTGCTAGCGACAATTACCCTTGTTGGACTCTGGATGAATGACTAAGTGTTCCAAGGAGAACCGCCTCATTATTTATTTATGGAGGGGCAAACCCTTTGGGACGGAAATGTAGAGAAAAAGATCCCTTTCTAAGTTTGGGACGGTAGAAATTAATAACGAAATGTGCTTTGGAGTGGATTTGTTTCTTCGCACCCAAAACTGGCATTCACCGCTGCGCGAACTCGCTGCCAGAAAATTTATGTTTCGACTTCTCCTTTTACCCTATCTTTCCTTTTTCCAACATTATTACACATTGAAACCCGTTGGAATAATTAATTGGACCCTATCGCTTGATACAGGAATTCAATCCAGTTATCCACAAAACCTAGAAGAATAGACTGCGGAAACGTGAACAGGTAAGAAAACAAGATGGTTACAAAATCGGGGACTTTTCTCGATTGGATTGAAGGGAGGAGGCCCAGTTCAGCAGAAGAAAAACTGGCATTATATGAAAAATGACAAGGAAAAAGTACACGGAGTAACAGAAAATTAAAGGGAAAAAAACGAATTAAGAAGGGACCGCCGGCATTTGCGATTACCCAGGGTAAATGTGTCGTAAATTTTTGGCGCGTTCTAACACCACTACGGCGGCGACCAACGGCGTTGCTACATAAGTTTGCAGCGAACTAAAATGAATGAATGAATGAGTGAATGAATGAATGAATGAATGAATGAATGAATAAATGAATGAATGAATGAATGAATGAATGAATGAGTGAATGAATGAATGAATGAATGAATGAATGAATGAATGAATGAATGAATGAATGAATGAATGAATGAATGAATGAATGAATGAATGGCTGAGCGAATAAATGAATGAACGAGAAGCAGGAATGATGCGGAGAAAAACCTTGTACGTGCTGGAGTAGAACTAATGTCATGAAGTTCATGAGACTCATTTGTAAGGAAATTAAACTCCTTTCAGAAAAGAGTTCGAATTTTACGCTAATAAACAAAAAATTGAGGAATAAGCTAACAAGTAGGAGAGGAGACGTTCGGGAAGAGTTCGAGAAGAGTTCAGCCTCTAGGAGGCCCTGCTAGCTGAGCGTTTCATGAAATCGGAACCAGAACGGCGAACAGCATTAAGCGATGAACACCAGCTGTGCTTTGTTGGTGAATGTGCACTGGCCGCCAGAGATCCTCATCTCCAGCACCATTTTTCATACGTAATTGCAATTTTCGTTCGCGTTTTTTGCCGCGTCGTCGCCAGCCGAACCATCGCTCATAACCCCAGCTGAACAAAGGCCGACAAAAACCGCCTCGTTCCACAGCTCGGCCGACGCTGACAACGGGAGCCGACCGCTGCCGGTTGCCTCAAGTCCCTTATCATAGTTTTAAGGCCGCAGAGAAGCCGCCAACTTTGTTTCCCAGGAAAACTAGTCGCGGAGATGTGAGAAATGGAGAGATGACGTGCTGTCCGCTCGGCCTCGGAATGATTTGATGAAAAACACGCCGGAGCGGAAGAATTATAGCAGCAAAACACCTATACACTGACACCTACAACGCTTTCACAACCGTGCGGACAGCCAGCCGGCGAGAGAGCACTGGCGACGCGGACACGCAGACCGACGGCGGCACCATCAAAGACCGCCGGCGGCGACATCAAAGGAGCCGCTGCCGCGCGGCGCGACCGAGCGCGCGCATCCACGCTGCACGCACATGCATGTCAGAAAATCGTGCCATATAAGAGCATGGATCACCAGGTTGGATGTGCTGCTGCTAGTAACCGAACTTAAAGTTTAGCAAATTGAGAAGAATAATGACCCATCTGTTATCCTTGACGAATCTTCAACTTATTTTCGCTCACCAAGAAAACGCCGAATAGCAACAAGCACAACGTTGAAGCCTACACCATTGTTAATCAATGCTCTGCAATATGAAGTCCTTCCAGTAGGGGAACTGGTATTCCAGTCGCAGCCATCCGATAGGAGAACAAAAGGAGAAGACGACCGGATTCAGAAATCCATAGCCAATTTGTCCGTACAGTTCTTTTCGAAAAGTTAGACGGAATTCGTGACCGCAGGATCGCGGCGTCACCTGAGCGAGGGATGCGGAGAGAGCATGCTCCAAGTGAGAGGGTCGAGTAGGTCCCGCCGCGAATCTGCAGCCGCAACGCTATAGAAGCGCACGCTCAATCCGTCTATATTTTTGACAGGGACTATAACTGTGCATAGATTCTTTGTATACCGAAGGGATTTTGAAGGATGATCGTGTGAATAACTGTTATAAATAGTAAGTTATACCTCCAGTTCAGTACAACTCTCGGTTAGTGTGAGAAGATCAGGAAGTTTGGACTGCTGTAGTCTTGAAGTCATTTCATTTAATGAAACATCCCATTACATCACCTTGAATTAGACCTACTGTTCATCTGACAATCATTTACGAAAAATAGCAGCAACTTTCCAGGCAACTGTGGTTCTCTCGAATTTTCCTCTTTTCATTACTTCAATTTCTAGTCAAGGGCAAATTGAAACAACAATGAATATGTTTTTTTTTCAATTTGGCTAGAAATTGAAGTAGTTTCAATTTGCACTTGGCTAGTAAGTATGAATGTGAACTGTACAGAAGTACGACAGATCGGCTGGTTCAATTGGAAACAGTAGTGAAACATCTAAATGGAATGGATCATACCACAGCAATAAAAATTAGGTCAAACCAGCCAATCGCTTGGCCGATACCACTACGGTCGTAATTACAGACAAAGTCCTCCCATGAGCACTCCCTAAGCTAACAGACCATAAGTGAGAGGGTCGAGTAGGTTCCACCGAGAATCTGCAACCCCGACGCTAAGAAACTGCACGCGTAAACCGTCTATCTTTTTGAGAAGGACTGTACATTCTTTGCAGGTCTAAAATTTTCACGAGTCTGCCTATACTAGCCGTGCCCACTTCGAGAGTTTGTAGGGTCTGTGAAAAAAAAAAGGATTTTTTTATAAGTAATACCAAACAGGCTACAAATACACCACCAGAGCCAAAAGCTACTCGGGACAGTTCGCTGTCGAATTTCGCTAACGCAAACGTTTGTACTATGTCCATGTCGTCTTCTCGGCCCAGGTTCAGGGATAGGCTCTACCATTTCTGTTAGGTGTTCATATTTCCCCTGCATTTGTTCACATACATATTTGCAGCATTCCATTTCATCATATATTTACTTTCCCGAATATTTGGCGATTCACAATATTACATCCCCTACTCAACACTTCATGTACTTAATCCAGCAAGACAACAGAAGAAGAAACAGTGGAAGATTAGCTTATCCTAGCACTCTTTCCGTCAACGCAACCTTTCCTCATCGTTTGGAATGCATCAATTTTTGAAATTACTTTACAATACAAATAAAAATCTTGTATTAGTTTATTTTTATTTGTTTATTTTTATTATTTTTTAAATATTGTTTATTTATTATTTATTATTAAAATTAATATGTTTATCAATTTTATTTTCGGTCTGGGTCCCCAAAACGTCGGAGACCCCAATTTTTTTCCCACGCCCCCCCCCCC
>JARK01001373.1:802772-844461 GCA_000688135.1 Ancylostoma ceylanicum
CCCCCCCCCCTCCCGCCCACTTTCTGCGTCCGCCACTGTTTATGACCTATGCTAAAGAGCGGGAAGGGCATGACATGAGGCAATAGGGAGTCAGGGATATCAATTTCATTATTTTCTGACTTCCCTATTCTGTTATTTCATCTCCTTCCCTTTCTAATTCGTTAGGGCAGCACGCGGCATCGATGGTTCGATCAAGCCATACATCCCTCCAGGATTGATAGATTGCTACCATAGGAGTCTAGGAGGATGAAGGCTTGGTTCATCGGATGCCCACGCTAGTCACTGCATGCAGCACATACGCATTCAATGTCTCTCCAATGCTCAGATGAAGTTGAATGTCAGGCACATTATATAGACGGGATTGATTAACACCGACCACTTTCTCCTTTATCCAATTCCTTGGCTGTAAAGTTAGGCTATTATTTATGTACATCAAGCACTGAGCTCAGAGGTCCAGTGGCCCTCGGAGAACCATCTCCTCCGTATGCGACAGGTAATGGGCGAAAAGTAAATATGGCGACTGCTAGAATTAGAATGTAGCGCCTTCTCATCGGATGAACTCATCGGGAATGGCAAGATCCATCATGGACTTCCAGTGAACCCTTTTGTGTCTAAAACTTATGAGAATGTGTTTCCAAGAACAAGATAACACTATCCTTTACTATTTCCTAATCTTTACAATCGCAACAAAATTCTACCCATAGAACAGATACGTGTAATAGCACTGGATGAGGTTAAGGATTTGCATATAAGTGACATCATACACAACCTTGAGGAAGCAGAACACAAAGCAAATCATCAGAGAACAGAATCAAATCTTCTCCTAAAAATCTCTCACAACTCTGAACGCAATGGGAAAATCTCAGATGGCGGAATGTCTCTTCAATGTGCTAGTACACAGCCCATTAAAAACCCTTGGCAATTGCCGCCTGAACGGCTTCTCGCAGCTGGCTGATCGCCGTCTTCTGACACGGCGCTTTTATGACACCCGTTCCAGAGACGATCACATTCGCACCGGCTTCAGCTGGGATCTGCAAAAACGCACTGTAAGCACCAGCCGGCAAACTTCCATTGCACAGCGGCGATCCTATTTCATCCAAGAAGCCAGTGACTCCACTATTATCTCAAAGTTACTTTGTCAGGGATGGAATTGCAAATAGTGACCAAGCTTAGAAAAAGACCACTAAGAAAAAAACGTTTAGAAAGTTTTGAGAGGATCAACCAATGACAAATATTCACTTGGGTTTTAACTGTTATGGAATGAGTTAAACAATTAGTTACAGAATATTAGGTTGGTGCATAATTAATGAGGCTTTTTTGGCGACTTTTCTCCAGTTCAAAACTGACGTTTTTCAAGTTAATTAACCTCTCTTTTCATTTATTAGGTTGAGGAATTATAAATGTCTGCTGTCTTCGTGAACATATTTCTCGACCGCATTGAAACTTTTGAAGGTGAGTGTGCGTTCATTTCAAAGAGCAATCCATTCCGCATCTAATGGTTTAGGAACGGCTTGGATTCCCTCAACTCCCGAATTTTAAATAAGTTCAGAAGCTGACAGATCTAAAATGTGGAAATTTCTTCTGCCAGTTGTGCAAACTTAGACAAAGGATGCCACCGGTAGAACTGCGCCAAACTTCATGTAACGCCGTGAGAGGAAGTTTGCTTTGCCCCCCGGGCCACATCCGTGCAGAAATCTACTCCTTGAAAATACCCTAAAACTTGGGTAACTGAACCGAAATCCATGGTGCCAATCAGTTTTTTCGACTGCATCCATCTGCAGGTTTGGAATTTGGTCTCGTTCAAATACCGCCTCATAGTCAAGGTTTGACACTACCAAAATTTTGCTTGCATCTGTGGACCAATCGTTCGTTGGAGGAGAAAAACTTCAAGAAGTTTGAAGGAACCAAAATTTGGATGGGTCAACATTTTGACCCACAGCAAACCGAACTCTCTCACTAGAGATTCGGTTTCTTGTGTGGAGGAAGGAGAAGAGTCACTGATTAAGGAAAAAAGTACATCTTATATTGGGCTATTGAATATTTGCCCCAATAAAAATTTTCATTTGCTTCTCAAACAGATGTTTATAATTCCTCAACCTAATATTAAGAATGCTACCGAGAATCGTACCCAGATTCGCCAAAATATGTTTTACCACCTTTAGAAATGTTGAGATGCATTACAGTCATTCCAAGATTTCAACAAAGTTTTGGCGAAGGACCAATCAACAAAAGTCAAGTAGAAAGACGGTTCGAGAAGTTCAAATCGGGCGATAGTCTCACAGATGAATAAGGAACAGGTCGACCTTCAAATTTCAACGACCAGGTGCTTTTGGCAGTCTTGGCAATGAGAATACTGCTCGAAGCCATCACTATGGATCATTCAACCATGGAGAAAAAAATTTGGAAAAGCATGGAAATTGGCGGAGTGAGTCCCTCATTGGCATAGACAGAATCATAAAATTCCATATAGTTACCTGTCAACAGCTTATAGGTTAAAAGGTACGAAACAAAACGACACGTATTCAGGAGCTACTTCGTAGTCCAGTACAACTCACATTTCTATGGCCGAAGTGCCTTGCTATGTGATTTCTTTCCGGGATATTCAGAGAGAAAATGGCGGCAAAATTTACAAATGCTAATGCTTTAATTCTAATATGAGAAAGTACATAACTCACAGAAAATTATCTGGCAAAATCCAGAAACGATGAAGTATATCTAATGGATCCGTACTGCATATATGCAAGCTAATGACATGCAGCAAAGCCAACTAGTCGCAAAAATCCTGACCAACAAATTCGTTCCTAACTACATGGAAAACTACTAGATTTAATTAGGTCACAAAGGCTACTTCAAACTAATGACTTTCCGAGACATCCGCGGCAAACCACAAAAAAAGATTGTTAGCGAAACATTACAACAGGTGTTTGCCGTTTCATGTCACTCGTTTTATGATTACACTACGTGTTTCAAACACCTTTTTTGAAGGTATAAAAAGAATGATGAGATGTACACCATCATAAATATCGACTTTACATTCAGAGTGAGAAAACAGCTCCGATACAGTTGCGTTCGATGAGATTTCAGAGGGCAGTGCCTCCATAGATTTCGCAAGACAAGAAATCATTTTACAGTAAGCATTCATCAATTCGCAATGTTCCAATGTACTCTTAGCGAAAATACCGTCCTATAGTTTCGTACCCGATCAAGGGACACCCTCTTAAGTTCCCCTCTACTGTTAGTTCCTGGCGCATGTTTGTCCCATAAAACTCCAACAAAGCTGTATTCCCATGTTAAACACAAAATCAATACCAAGTAATGTTTCGGGACAACAATACCGTACAGTATCGAGCATGGGGCTGCCAAAATTCCACTTGACGGAAAAAATCAGAACTATTGTAATGTAACTATTGTAACTATTGTAGTGTGGAATACTGTCAGAGTACCAGGGCCTGTTGCTTCATAAAAGAATAAAAATGCTATGGAGAGTAATCACAGCAATCTATATAATTTTTCCCCACACGAGAAACGAGCAGGCTGACAGTCTAACGTTGGACCCTCTACAATGCACATAACATCAAACCACTCACTTGAATATTACTAGCAGATATTCCACCATCTACTTGAATGTTGAGGCCAGGATTCGCCTTTCTGAGAGTACGAACCTGAAAGTACCAACATAAAGTACATAGCTTGAGATCTTCAGCATTTACGCAGCGTAGTAGGGTCTTTTCAGTGAAAATGGTGGAGGCTCTCGGGATAACATCGAAACCGTTTCAGCTTAAATGAACTGAGACTACTGCAAAGCCTACGATATGATATTCCCTAGCAAATTTAACCTGGGTAAAAAAGTCGAAACGCGTCCATGAGGTGGAACAATTGAAGAACAATACTAAGAAGCCATTGTACTCGTTTTGTGTGATTTCCGCGTCTTCACCAGGATAGATCAGTCCACCAGAAAAAAAACCTTTGCAGACACAACTACTAACCTTATCCATCATGTCTCCCATGAACTTCTGTCCTCCGAAACCAGGCTCGACCGTCATGATCAGAGCCATATCAATTTTGTTGGCATACCTAAACAAGAATTTTGCATCATACGTATATATACACAACCAAACCTGAGATTCTCCCTTAACTTCAACGAAAGAAAACAAAAACTGAGATTTTTCTTGGAATTACCTACGGTTAGAAAAACTGGTAACTCTAAGCAATTACAGAACAAGAACATAAGGCTCTACTACACTCACGGCAAAACTTTATCCACTGGTGTCTTCGGCTTGATGGCGAAACCAACCTTCATGTTAGCTTGGTGTATCTAAATGTGAGTTCAAGCATTTTCATGAGTGCTACACTAGAAAGTGCCTATAACGGAAGGGAGAACACAGAAAATAAACTAAACATTGGGAGAAACCAAACTAAACAGGAACGAAGAAAGAACGAAAATGTTTCACACTATATTCCCTTAAAAAAACACCCCAATAAGCTCTGTCGCGAAGAAAGCTCAGCTACAATTCATTTTGTTAGTGCACCTCTGACAACATTGAAGCCTTCATGGTTATCAACCCGCTTTTCCACTTACAACTAAACCGTGCAAAAATTTTAATACTTGAAGAATTGTCTAGAGTGAGGAGTGATAATCACAGAACAGATCTTCTAATAGAAAATGCATGAGATTCTCACACTTGTTCCAGTTTCGCAGGGAAAGCTGACAACGGGAAGTTAAGAAACAAAAAACAGAGTAATACACTTATTCATGCAATCCAAAATGCAATCAAACTCAAGGATTTACCCATCAAAAAATAGGTGGCACTTCTCGTTACTCACAACTACGGAAGGGAGAACTAGCAAAATTTGTCATGCAATGATCCCACGTAATACAGTACTAAGAAGCCTCAATGCGCAAAACACTTCAAGCTCACCTTATCAATGAGGCTTGACACCTCAGCATCCCCTCCCTTATCGTGAGCCGCCTCCCAGTGAAATGTAAACTGACTGGCTCCCGCAGCTGCCATATTGGTAACCCATCGAGTTGGATCTGCTACCTAGAAAGAGCCACAGCAATAAGCTTTGCATTCTTCTTAGAAAAAAAAACAACAAAAAAGTGTAAGAAAAAACTATGCAACATTTAGAAGCATATCTACTAAATGTACAATCTTTACAAACAATTACTAACCATAAGATGTACATCGAAGAACGGTTCAGGTCCAAGAGCCTTCCTCAATGACTCGACTACCGGATGGCCAAACGTCAAATTCGGAACAAAATGGCCATCCATTACGTCTAGGTGCAACCAGTCGGCTCCTAAATATTTGGTTGGTCAAAGAGAACAAATTGAACTTTTTTGAATCTCGTGGAAAAAAAAACCCCACCTGCAGCCAGGAGTTTCTTGCATTCGCCAGCGAGGTTACCAAGGTCAGAATTCAAAATTGATGGGCATATAATGGGCCGCAGAACCATCTGTCAGTTAGCGATTAATTACCCTACACAATTAGCCTTACTGAGTTTTAAAACTCACAGGCGATAAAAAAGCACCAAACCCACACATAGAAGGATTTCTTAAATTCATGAGATCAAAAACTAAGGGGCAACCACCCATATCAGGCAATGTGGATGGGAACAACTAGAAGAAAATTTTATCCGTCATCAGCATAATCATCGTTGCCTTTCTTCATTCAGTAAACAGCACAAAGAATAGCGGGAGGAATAGAAATAAACTCTGCAATTATCCATAATCCCATTGTGAAAAAAAACTTATCACAGTTAAGAAAAGAACTGAACCGAAACCATTCTCACGAGAAGATTATGTGCTACAGCTCTCATTACTCAAGTAATACCAAAGGAGTTAGCTCCCGCACAAACCAAATACAACCTCAACCATATAGATGAACCCTCGGTTCGTTTGAGCTTGTACATAAACGTGAGTCCCAAAACAAATCAAATCACAGTAAAAGAAATAGCGACAAAACTACGGAGTGTCGAGCATTTCCGTTCGGAAATACAATAATATATAGAAAATGAACAACTCTCCTGCACAATCAAGGCAGCAAATGGCTTGATTTCAAATTTACAGGTAAGGAACGTGGTACGTAGCCACATTACCAGCTCTATTTATAGTACAAACATGTTCGAGAATACATATTCTTCTTGCTAATTCTTTAGGTAGAAGAACACAAATATCAAGCAGCAAGTAATGACACTCGCCAATATAATCGCATCCTTTCGCTTCTTATACTGGATCTTCTGCATTACATTGTTGATCATTGGATACTTTCCTTAACAAGTAGGTGTCAACAACAATGTCAACAAACAGCAAAACAAACAAGCAAACAAAAAGCAGTAGAGCAAAATAGACAAAAGCTGTGTGACACTATGAACTTATAGACAGTGTAACTCAATGAACTTACTTGCCAAAGTGTCCATTTTCTTGCCGATTCCCCGCAAACTCATGCTCTGACGCTGGAGGTTTTCTTTCGTTGCCATCGCAATGCTAAAAAAAACAGTATTATCTAGTATCCCTTCCAAACAGGAAAAGCCTTAGGAATAAATGGTGTCACGTCAACATACAGTCCTTGTCAAAAAGATAGATGGATTGGACATGCCGTTTCGTAGCGTCGTGGCTGCAAAATCGGGACCTGCTCGGCCCTCTCACTTGGAGCATGCTCCCTCCGCATACTTTGTTCAGATCCCACCGTGATTCCGCACCCACGGAATCCGTATATCTTTTCGAGAAGGACTGTCTCTATACAGGACTGTCTTGATCGAATTAGATGGGGATTTAATGAATGCTATGGTTCCTGCACATTGCAAAAGGCCATCTGTGAAGGAACACAACAGCTGGAACAACGAATACTACAAGGAAGCATTTTCAAAACTAAGGAAATCCAACTTTAAGAAAACAAAATATTGGAGCTGTTTACTGTTTGCGAACGAAGAAGAGCGAATAACTGAGCGAATCTACGATATTTGATGATCCAAAACGCAAACATTAACCAAGCCAACAGAAATTTTGTGAAAACCCGCCTCATTTGCTCATCAAGGAGTCTGTCACAGCTATTGATATGCTCATTTTCCTTCAAATACAAATCTGAACCCTTCACGCGATTGTTGAGACAAGAGCCTTCTTGACTGGAGCTGCTCATTCCACCGGCAAGCAAAAATTCTCTGAAATAAAAACGATTTCCAAAAGCAAGGACAAGTAGTTCGACAAGGATCGCTCAGCCAATATGGAAAGTGAATATGAAATGAAACCTCTGAAGTTGTTGCTGGACATTATCCCGAGCTCGACGGAATTCCGTGCCATAATCCCGAAGAATCTCACGATGTCTTCGCAGAGTGTGTTGTACAGCAGGATTCATAGCCCATCCAGCAGAGCTTTGTGCTCCAACCACGTCGTTCATCTACAAATGTATCTAAGAATAACCTAACGTTCAACTTGAAACTCAGAAAACAGCGGCAATAGTTCACCAGCTATTTCTTCCAATTTTCTACAAAGATAAGACAACATGGCTTTACCTCCACAGTAATTTTATGCGTTTACCGTGGCCATTAGCTGGAAAAAGATAGCAAGAAGGAAAAGAACGCGGGAAAGTGTGCAGCAATTGGAGAAGAAGGAAGGAAAAACAGGTCATGCGCACGAATCGTGAACCATCACCGCGTTTGAAAAAGACTAAATCAGAGAGGCGAACATAACAGGCTTGAGGGTAAGAGATCACGAGCAAATTCGTAGGTTAAATGAAATGGAATTGAGAAAGTCAAAAAGGCTGTAGAACAGCTCAGTGAATGGGAGTGCAGCTCCACTGTTAGAACTGTATGATCCCACATGAGCAGGAAGCGAAATGGGATCCTGCACACCGTAACTTCTTCAAGCTACCGCGGACACAAATTACATAGAAGAGGACCGAACCAGAAGTGAATTTCGGTCAGATGGTTCCCATTAGCTACGCTGGATATTTCCAGAATACACCCTAAATGTTCCTTGGTGACATATGAAGCTATCACTACCTACCTCATCATTCACGTGTGTGAGTTTCGTCAACAGCCCTTCAATTTCTTGAGTCAGTGTTTCGAACAGTGCCTGCCGTGCAGAAACAGACTTCTCATCGCTATCTAACCTTCCTAAAAGAGGGTAATCAGCTTACAAGTGTAAGAAAACTCGGAGCTAAGGAATCAATCAAAGACTACTGTTCAGGATCAAAACCAGGGTTGCGCAGCATGCCAACCATAGCTGAAGCTGCAGATGTGTTCTCGGACAGAACGGGCATTACACAGAAGGACGTTCATAGATTCCCTCACAATGCTTGGGGGCAGAGGAGAAGAATGAATTCAAGATCAGCACTCCTACTTCATATAATCAGATGTGCATTTTCGAGTAATAGGACGGACAGCCAGTAACTTCCCCGTTGAATCAAAAACACGGCGACAACCCAAAAAAAAAGCGTTTGAAAAAAGTACTCTCATGCACTTTCACATATCATCAATGTCCACGAACACTTACCAGCCACGCGCGTAGAGTCAGACCCTTCTGGATCTTTTTTTTAACTTGTGGAAAAAGAGCCAAACACGGTCCAAAAGAAGCCCTAACTCATTTTCGCACTTTATTGTCTCAGTTAGAAGCTGAACTGCCCATCCTGAAAACAGCCTGAGAATAGTTGTTTTCTACACACTGTCCTAACCGGGCCTGACGCGCACGGGTAGTGAGTGTCCTATCACAATCACACAAGCTGGCGTTACGTTGATAGAGCTGCATGACAGAAGCGGAGCGAAGAAGGACGAAAATAAATGGAGAAGACCTCTAACCTGCATGTGAATTCAATTTGTTCAGCGACACAAGCTTCACATCAATGCTGTTCTCAGCAGACCGTGCACGTTTACGCAGCGCTTAAATGTAAACGGTGTTACGTGATCAAACAAAAGGAAAATAAAACTGGAAGATTGTTCTCACATTCCCATATTTCAGACATTTTTAAGGAAACCTCAGCCGGATTGGGACGGGACGCCACTGTGCATAAAAACAAATCTGTAAATCGCTGTTTAAACAAGTATTCAACAAAAGTATTCAAAAAAAGGGAATTGATAGGAACGGAAAGAAACCACGTCTTGGCAAACACACGATAAAAATTCAGCGATTTATGGAACCAGTAAGACTTGATAAATATAACATCACTAAAGTACAGAACATGTTGATGGTACATCATACAAAACTGACTACATTGCAACGAAAACAGTGGCAAATAAACTGATATGAATTCGTGTTCTGAGGATTCTCCGACAGATCCAGCTAAAACAAAAAACTACAACATGAACCAGTTGGAAAGGGAAAGGAAATATATGAATCTTAGACCTTCAATCTTGAAAACAAAGACAGTAAAAACTAATAAAGCAAAAATTATGAAAAAAAAAACAAAAAGTGAACTCAAGCAACTGTTTTCAATGAGAATTTCCATAAACAGAATAGCTACTTTCGCAGTACCGAACTGTTATTTACAGCAGCGGAAACATAAATAGAAACAATTCTTCTGAGAGCGAAGTAATAACTGTGCTCAAAACTCTACTTGATCACTACTGCATGCTACATAAGGAATTCCAAAGAATGAGACAACCCATTCAATGTAAGGACGCCTAATGGCCGCAACATTGAAAAAATTGCTTACAATCCCGTTGATTCAAGGTGGTGGAGATCTTGGGAAAAAGCCCAGCGCAGCTTTTAGATTTTCAAGGACCTGAACAGATTTTGATGAAAATAAAAGCAGAAGTGAAAACGGAATAAGCCACATAATGAAAGAACACAGCAAAATTTTCAGAGAAGTTAATCACTACCTCTTCATGCTCCGTATCGGATGCTTCCATTGCCACATCTTCCTCGAAAGTCCGCAGTGGGACAAACTGATCAAGCGGTCCGAAAGTCGTTGGATTATGCATTCTAGTGCAAGCTTAAAAAAAACAAGAAATGAACAGAGATAAATGTGGAACCAATCTGACACACAACATTGTAAAAAAAATACTTATTATCAACTTGTAAGTATGAACGCACAGGAACTGTGGCATATAATTTGCGGAAAAGTTTTATTGTATTTACTAACCCTGAAGTATTGTATTTATGTGAACATTGTTTCACGTCCGTAAATGAATAAATAAATAAATAAATAATAAATAAATAAATAAGCAAGTAAATAAGAGCTACAAAACAACTTGATATTATGAGAAAACAGAGGACACTTACTTCTTTTCCTGTAGCTATCCAGGTCGACTGGCTCGGCGTCAGCTTCAACTACCCCGAATTTCTTCAGAACTTCTCCGGTTAACAACTTCCTATCACAGCGTCTCAAAAGCTGGCTAAGAGCGCGTTGCCTTCAAATACAAGTGTTATTAAAGTTTTTGTTTCAAAATTTTGAGCTTAAATACCTCGGTGGTTCATAATCATCGAGAACTTCTGTGCCAATCGTTCTCTCCAGCAATTTTGCAACAGCTTGTTCGGAAAGACTGTCATTTCCTGAAAGAATTTTTTGAAAACCGGAATTGGTAATGTCTACAAGGGCACACCCTGAAACAAAATATATTCGACTGAGACTCACGTCAATGGTAAAACTATGTCACAGACAAAAAAAATAACAGCGAAGAGATAATAAGTAAACCATTGCAGTAAAAGCGCATCAAATTATCACCTAGAGCAGTCAATTATAAAAATAACCTTCTGTTCCAGCCGCTTTGCTTGCAGATACATCTTGTTCTTCTTTATAGTCCCTCTTAATTTCAACTCTTCTCTTCGGTGGCGATCTTTGTTCTTCTCTCACTGGCAGATCTCTGGTGCGTATGACTCTTCTTTTCTCCGGAAGGCTGACATCCAAATTGTCGAGTATCCTTTCAACGCGTTTTGAACGTATAGGGCGCCGTATACGCGGATCAAACGGTCGACTTTTCGGAAAAGTAGTAATCCTCACAGGTTGTGCCGGCGCTCGAACAGGACGTGGTGGCGTTCGCTCACGTAGGCGACGTTCTTTCCGCATCAACTCTTCTTCTCGGCGAGCCAGCTCTCTTTCACGTCTTCTCAGGATCTCTTGTTCTCGTTCGATTCTTGCTTGCTGAGCAGCGTCCGGTCGTGGTGGAAAACTTCTGGATGATGATCGAGCAGGTGGATGTGGTTCGTTGCGCACCCTTCTTTCTCTTCCTGACCCATGAAAATCCGGACTGCGACTGCCCTAAAGCAGGCAATAGACAAAAGTAATCAAAGTGAAGTCCAACACTGAGTATATGTCCAATCGAACTTCGGCTTCCAATCTTTCAGGAAGAGAGTGAGAGGTGAAGACTGCCGCCTAAGTTAGAATTCTAGAGGCTCGAACAACAGATCTGAGCATTGATGTTGTCTATTAATGCTGATAATATAGTAGTTTAGCATAACATAATTCATCTGTTGGGCTCCACTTCCTCAACAGATCCAGCAAGCAACAAAGTGGTGTCGTAGTTATGTATGGGATAAGTGCTCGCATGGGCGAGCAGTTACCAGTCTCATCATTCACAACTTTTCGTATTAGTTTGTTTAATTATCGCTAACTTGTATGACCATTTGGGGAGGTGTTACAGATTGTAAAGAAATGTGATCAGTAAAAAATGAAGTCGAAAATGGGGATAATAATAATAATAATAATAATAATAATAATAATAATACAAGAATAACCGTGAAAAAGAGTGCCACTGTGCTGGGAGCAACAAGGAAACGCCTGCTAGAGAAGCGTTGTTATACTCAATCCATGAAATAAGAAAGCCTCCTGCTATAGCTATAGTGAGGTAGACTATAAATATAATGAAGGCGAACTGAATAACGTGAACAAAGAGAGATGTTGGGAGCAGCATCTACGATCATCACAACTGCCCAGTTCTTCTCCCCTTCTAATCAACTCAAAACTACTCATAGCAGCAAAAGTAAAAGTTCAGAATGCCGAGGAAAAATACAATAGGAAATCCAAGTCCGATGTCTCCTTATGCGATATTCATGGATGGCTTACCGTCACCAATATAAGAGCGATAAGGAACTTGTTAGCAGTAAAGCTCCCTCGCTTTTTTGGTAGCAAACAGTGTGATCCCCAACGATCCCGAACCGTTCACGAACTCTCACAGACTGCAGTTCAAAAAATGCGACTACTTCGCATATTCAAGTCATCTCGAACGGTTCTTAGCAAAATATCTGAAAACCCGGGGGCAAGTTCAGAACCATTGCTGAAATGTCTCAAAAATCCGAGCTACGCCGTAGATGACAGCAAAATGCAGGGAAGGCTCATGCTTGGAACTATGAGAGAATCGGAGCGGCAATGAAAATAAACACATGCAATGTAACACAGAATCTAAAGTGACAAACGTTCACGTCGGATCGCCTCATGAAGAATTCAAGCGGAAATTCGATTACGTCACGAAGCTCCCCATTACCAATTCGTACCAATTGATTGATTCATTTGTTCGCCATCGCCAACCAAAAGTTCAAACGTAAGTAATGGTTTGAGAACATGATAAGACAACTGGAAACACTCAGATTCACTTGATTAACGAAAAAAGCAAGCGCATGGGAATTCTCTTTCATTCGCTTGATATCTCAAGAAGAAAACCTAATGCAAACGATAGAGGACCAGTTCAAGTAACCTTCATTCAGTAGTGCTAAGCGAATCTGGATTGTAATCATAGCTGCCCTTTATTCAGCTTACACAGTACCCACCTCTTCCTAGCTTTAGTAATAACAAAAGCAATACGCTGATTCCTGGACATTGAGGAAGAGGAGATGAAGGAGAACAACCATGGTGAAAGGATTTCAAAAATATGAGAATAATTTTGGACCCTCCGCCGGTACAAGACCAATTTCTGCACCTATTTATGCATACATGATGCTGATGAGACACAGGAGGTATGCATAAATTCGAAAGTAGTAATAAAATCAGCACAGTGAAAGAGCTGATCAGAATTTTTCACTTCAGAATAAGAAGAAATAGAAAAGTGTGCTCTGAAGCTCCTAATTTTGACCTGTTAGTGAGGAAGTGAGAGCTGCTAGTCGAACCTATTGGGCATAAACGAAATGCTTTGAGGGTAAAGCTGTTATGCATTTAACCACATAACGAACCTTCTTGTCTGTCTCCAACATGTCAAGCTCCCGTTGTATAGCTGCCATCCTTTGTTCCAACTCTCGTGTTTCCCGTGCTATTGCTGAATTCACGGCTGACATAACGATACAATAGAATAACTAATTGGCTTCCATTGATATTGACTGCCGTTGAAGAAATGCAAAACGTACAAGGGTTCACGTATCCGTATTTTGATATATTAGAAGGATCCGAAGCAGAATGAGAATTCTTTTCGCCACGGAATCTCTCGACATTCTCTCGAGCGTGTGTCTGAGTTCCATATCCATTCCGCGGGTCGCGCTGCTCACGGCCCCGATACGGGTTTGGCTGAGGCGGTGCAGTCCCACTTGAAGAGGTTGTTTTATATTCATTATACCTACAAATGTGACACACTGGGTCACGTTTGTCGTGGCAAGTAAAAAAAACGCAAAAGTATACCATCCATCATTAAGGTATTTGTAGCGATTGTCATTCTCGTTTGGAGGCATGCGACTTTCACCAGATATGGGGTAACTGTTACTACTAGATCCTGACGGTCCATAGCCACGACTTCCCTTCAACAAAACGTATCAGTTGCGATGATCAGTAGAATCAACATCCAAATATATGAACAGATTTCAGAAATATAACATACGTAGGATGGCGCGCCTCGTTCACTTGAAATATACTGACTTCCTCTTCTGTAATTTGAACAAATTTGAAAATTGAAGAAAGAAACCACAGTAATATGAACACTCGCTCTACCTGTCATTATTCTGTAGGAAACTCTCCTGTGTGCGACCATTAGACAGATCTTTTCTTCTACTGAAATCTGGATCTCGTCCCGACCGTGCGTACCCCTGACAATACAAAAGCAAAAAGTGATTGTTCAAAACACCGATTGAATGACAGATAACAAAAAACAATGACAAAGTTCAAAAGCAAACGGTGGACACAAGCAACTAAAAGAATTTGACAAAAATAGCCAAATGAACAAAAAACTTACAGGGTCTGACCGATTATCATGAGAGTATGGAGCAGGAGCGTTACGTGGCCGTCGACTGTCATCTCGCCCTCTGCAAAATCATTCAAGCTAGTAGAGGAACAATTCTCGAGATATACCGATACAATAAGAAAAGTAATGTATTCAAAGAACTAATGAAAACCTCACCGAGGGAAAAACTCAACACCGCGCTCCGGATAAGCAGGGCGCGAGGGAAAAGTGCCACGCCGGCTACCCCTCATCACCGGTTTTCGACGTCGGTTCCCCGCAAACTCTAAACATTCCAATTCATACGATGAACAAGCGAAAGTGAGCTGCTGCAAGAGAAAAGCTGACGTTGAAGACGTTGAAAAAGCACCACGTCTCAATGACGTCACAAGCAACAAGATGTCTGCAATTGCACACTACTGGCGCTACAGCACACTACACGCCGAAAAATCTAAAGGGCGATTGGGTCATTTACGCTTGCAATGTGTGTGTCAATCACTCGCAACGTGTAATAATGAATGATAGGCTGAAACTGAATTCTGACACAGCCGTTGCGCAGCTGCGATACGCGCACGGATTACGTATGCAGTGCCCCTAACCCTATAGGCAACGACGCAGATAGTGATCGAACTTTTAGCAGTCGCGAGTGATCAATCATGATTCTTCGTATGACAAAAAAAGAAGTAACCAGAAGTGCAGAATATTGATTAGCAGTTCCCGCACAGGTTCCGCACGAAATCATCTACAGTCCTTGTCAAAAAGATAGACGGATTGCGTAATCTATTCTGCTGCGGTACTTTCAACAGTTTGTATGAGATGTTTGAACCGGGGTTCAAAGACTTAAGATTACACTTTTGCACCAGTGAGAACGAGAAGGCTGTAAAGATTTGTTGAGCTGCTATCGTTCAGCCGAATACATTTGAAACTATACAATATTATAAACAAAGCTCATAAACACCATAATAGGTTTTATAGCGAAGAAAAATCAAGTCAGTGATAATTCCTTCAAAAATAAAATCGTACGTAAGTTCTTTAACTATCATCCACAGCGAAACGGACTACAGTAGCGGTCAATCATCCTTGCATCGCAAAATACCGCCACCTACTGTGCCGCGCCGCACTGTATAATCATTGGTGGTGCGGCGCGCCACAGCAGAAGGGCAGTACTCTGTAACACAAAGTTGGTTCACTGTCACTGAATAAGGCTCCGTCTGAACATCCGAAGATCTTTTTCAACATTTCCGCTGTCTGCTCCTCAGGTTCTTGCTCTCCTATTCAAATCCACAACTATGTTTTACTGCAACATTCCTAGTGACCACTCAGCAGTGTGGCGAATTGTAGTGGTTCCGAGTTTATTTCGTCAGCACATCAGTGGATATGTAGAATTATGAAACTCTATATAGCATCCAGAAGCTGAAGGATTTTACTTTGCGAACCTATATTTGGAAGAAGGCCAGTTTATATCAACTGCGTGAGTTCCTCGCGCGTGGCGACTATGCGACTGAGGATAGACCCAGACGCATCACTGACGTAGACGAAACGCATGTGTGTGCAGCGTCACAGTTGCTCACGATATCGGTAATAACCCCAAAGTCGTCACAAATAAATATATTCACATGGTACGCAAGCAACACTCCAATCCAGTACAAATTGCCCTACACAATACCAGGTTATAGATTTCTGTAAATGTGCACACATGTACGCACAGCGTGTGGGGTGGAAACTAGCAACACTAATTCGCAAGTCACTATGGGAAATACTAATAATTATTTGATGTACGAGTATTCACAATGCTTAACAAATGCTAATCAAAACAATGTTTATTGTTACTACAACTTAACGCTATTTATTACGAGATACTGACCGTCACATATTTTGTCAACAACAAATTCTTCGGAAAATAAATAAGGACAACTCAGTATCTACTAGATCTACTGAACGAAACAATGAAAGAAATAACAATGAGGTTCACAATGAGAGGCAACGACAGGGCAATCCATGGCGTTGCATTTGACGCGTCTCTGAAATCCTAGCGCTTCGCTCCTCGGTTGGCTCTTCTACCATCATATTCTCTTCTGTCAGTTCCCATAGCTCTGAAATTTGTGGCACGTCTCCAGAAAAACCATGCTTTGAAACAAAACGAAAGCAAGTGGTAAAAACAAAAGAAAATCAAAATCACAAGACACATCAACTCATACCTGTCAATGGAAGGCGGAAACGCTCCTGGCCTTTTCGAGAAACGGTCATCATTAGGATATCTAATTGGTTCCGCTCCAGGCCTTTTCGAGAAACGGTCATCAGTGGGATGTCTAATTGGTTCCGAAGATCCAATTGGTTTTATCCAAGGGCTCTCTGCACTATTCTGTAAGACAAACATGCCCAACATATCGCTTTATTCAAATGTCACTCTGAATTAGGTGAATCTCTTGCACTTGTTTCCAAGTTGCTTTGAATGTGACACTATTATCATGGGAATTCGTTATGCTCTACAATTCAGTCGTAACAATATCCAGTTGCTTGGAGATTATGATGACGAATTCGCCAACGACGAAGTGACACAAGGTCCCCTCTCCTTACAGTGAAAAGAACAATTTTGTAGAAAGAATTTAAGCAACCTTATGAAGTACTAGCGGCGATTCGTCGTTTGCAGACATCAACAGTGAAACATCGAGGCTTTTCTGGTTATTCCATAGCTGATTGGACAAATAACTGGTAGTGTGATGAACAACAAAGAAGTCAGGCAAGACTCCCACCAGGAATAATTTGCTGGCTTCAGTTATTTCGAAAACCAATGTGCGAGCAACACTGATATTGCACTTCCGACAATTCTGAAGGGCGTAGTAGACAAGAACCCAAGAACGACCACACTGAAGCCATCTCGAACCATTAGAGCGAAGACTGAGAACTTCTTCCTCCCAACTGCTGGGGCTTCCTGCAGTAATGCTTTATCCTCCATAACATAATTGAAGCGACTGGTGGAGAATAGAAGATGCCGAGAGAAACAAAAACTGAAGACGCTCAAGGGGTCACTCCTCCTTCATGTTCTCTGGCAAATAATCGAGTTCGCAACGCCATCAAGAAGAAAGGAATAGCATGTCTCAGCAAAAGAAAGACTTCGAATTGGCATGCACTGGAATAATACCGGCCGAAGCTTCTTATGGGTTCACTATTGATGGCTTCCAGAGGTGAACACAAGAAGAAGGACAGACAGAACTTCTCTCTCGATGCCCAACCAACAGGTTCCAGAAGCAGCTACCATGTTCGCAAATATAGCTGATTGAATGTTACGAATTCGTGGCTTGCTCAAATTATCTACGGCTAGAAATTTCATTTGTAACATGCACATACTGAAAACATATTAGAGTTGAATTACCTTCCCGATATTTCTCCAACTCTCAGTTTTCGATGTCGCCGAAGTGCTTGACCGCCACGAATCCGATGGAAGTGCCGGAAGAGCCTGCGGTTCTCTCCACCCTAAGGGGTTGGAGGATGAGCCAGACTGGTTATTACTCGGACTTCTCCAAGACTCCCAACGAGGTTGGTTCTTGGCTGATGAATCATTTCGAAGGTCTTCGGCGCGAAAATCTTTCACGCCTGCGGGCGAGGATAACGACCTCGGAACGGAACCGGAGGAGCGCAAGCTTGAACTGTCGGAACGTTCTGCACTCGATGATATAGCAGTGCGACCAGCGAAGTCTTCTTTTTCCCTAAATACAAGTTTACTGAGTGTACAGAGAAAAATAATAGCGTGACCCAAAAGCCCTTAACCGCTGTTAACAATGACTTAAGATGGTGGCGTTTCTCGGTAATCACATTTGCTTTCGTATTTTCATTGTTAGTCTGAAAAATTTACGGAATGTTCTATAGAATAAGGAAAACGCTATTCCGCGCTGCCATTTCGATATTGTGCGCTGTCCAAAGTGGTGTGTTACGAAACGAGGCGATTTTTTGTGTGGAAAAGATGATCGAACAGTTTAACAATAGTGCACAGCAGAAGTATGAGATAAGCAAAAGAACTAGCTCTCGTTCTTGAAGCAATCCATAGCGCAAACAAGGCAAACACCGGGGTATTGGCTCAGCAGCTAGGTCAGGAGCTAGCTAACCAAATCATCATACCTACTTCGCTCTCTACTACATGCAGTTGTGGGAACCGAGATAGTAGTTATAATCAGACATTAGCTGGTCTTTTGTGATCCTCTCAGAAAAGATCAGAGGAATCTAATGAGAATGTGAGAATTTGATGTCACGATCAGCAAGACTACAGTGCATTTTCGGCTCATCCACATCTAGAAGAGTGGGGCTTTTGAGACCACTAGAAGCACGGCCAAGGACTTTTGAGTCACTCTGTATATTTGAGTCTTTTTTTTTTTGGAGTATAAACCATCTTATTTTGAAATAGAAGCCAATCATATAAGAAAGCTCAACGGAGCGAGAAGTGCTGCTGCTATAAATGTGCAATTTTAAGAGTACCCACACATGTAAAAGAGTACTATCATGGCGGCGGAGCGTACCAAAAATTGAGTAAAAGCAAAGAGTGAGCGGTAGAGATGTGTTTTGACATGGACTTCATCGATGAAGAATGTAATTAAATGTGCGGGAACGAGAATGAGCATTTAGGAACCAAATTTCGTAGCTATTCAGCGGTGAAGGGTGCTATTATAAGAATATCTGCTCCTTGTTCGAGGAAACTGGGCAACTTAAGAAGGAAATCAATGAGAAGCTGAGGCATTGAGTATCTGAACAAAAGGACCAGTCAGCTGTGAGCTTCACCAAGGAAATTAAAGAGAAAATGGAGAATAGAACGCGTGGAAGGGTATGATATTCGAAGAGACAGGCGAGGAAGGCACGATCAATCAGAGAGTATAAAATTAACTATGGATCGCTCCATGACTTAACCTACTAAGATTGTCCCTGACGAAAACAGATATTCACATAAAGCACTGAAAAGCAAAAGTAAGACTCAGTCGTAACAATGCTGAATTGCAACGGTGCTGAAGCTGATTCTCAAAAGAAGAAAATGAACAACAGGAAACACGATATGGACCTTGAAAGAGAGCAACAGGGAACACGATATGGACCTTTGAAAGAGTGATGGAGAGATTAGAATTCGATCCGGCTCACCAAAAGAAAACTCATTCTTCAGCAATACTAACAGCTCGAATCAAGGAGCATACCCATCGAGCTGACGCTCCGATGAAAAGTGGAGGTACTATCAACAATTGAGTGACTTAGAAGCAGACATACGTTCCGTGCAACAATGAAAAAAGAAATTGGACAGGTTGAATTAGGCTTTTAGTGCAAACAAAGAGCGAAATCTTCGTCAGACGCCCTTAATGCCCGATATCAACTGGCTAGAACAAATAGGAGAATGAAACCAATTCTGGGAATACATGACAAAGTTGGCTCACGCCATAGAAGGCATTCTGCAGTCGACATTACATTTCATGAAAGGATAGAAACACTACGTACAGTAGCGGTCAAAATGATATGATCAGAGCCATTTTGACTAGGGAATTTTTTGCTATAACTCGCCTCTGGGTTGAGCTACCCAATCCTAATTTGAGTATGTATCAAAACTCCATGGGCGCTTTCCCGTGGCGGCTTAGCATTGGCACAGGCTCAATTAACGTGGATTATTGAGCTCAAACACCAACTTTCTCGGATTTAATAGATTTTGTGTAGCATCCTTACTCTCAACTACTGGGAGAAAGGAAGAGTTGGTACATATTGGGCACATAATTGCCTATTATTTCCACCACTATGCTATTGCTGCGCTTCCTTTGCTGCTCAAAAGGGAGGACAAAATTAATTGATCGAAATCATCAAAAACTGGGTCTAAATATATCTCAAGCATATGAACAGCAAAACAGTTCATATTTTAATATCAGGATAGTTGCTAGTAGCGGATATCACAGAAATATTCCCAGTCGGGATCAATGCTTCTTAGTCTGAAATTATGAAAAATTCTTTTTTCTCACTTTTATGCGACATTTTGACCGGCCCACTTTCAAATGTAAAGTGAAGAACCTTGGAACGCAACTTATGTAGCAAATTGCTCGCTTACGATACAATTTAGAAAAATTTTTTCCGGAGCTGAGGTGTCGCGAAGCAGTCGAAAAACCACAATGTTAATAAAACAGTGAATTTGCACTTGGAATGCGGTAGATCTGCTTAGAAGCAGTTTATGCCAGTGTCAAGCAGGGGAAAGAAAGAACATTTAGACCTTCACCGCATCCTCAAATTTCATCAAAATAGCTCAATCCTTAGTTGAGTTATAGTTTGAAATTATGTCTTCAACAGTGCCTCTGATCATATCATTTTGACCGCTACTGTACTTCATATTTTGCGCAGTGGGTGTGAAGGAACTACAGAAACTTAACAAATCGGTTAATGCGCTATCATCAATCAACCAATACCTGTCTGCCGGATAGGAGGTGTTCAAACCTCTTGGATTGATCGATCCCATCACAACTTTCATCAGCGTTTCGTAACTCCCCTTAAAGATAATATAATGTAACAAAAACTGCCGCTTCAAATAATTTACCTTTTTCTTATTTGTAGCAGTGTCGGGCTCACGAACCAGTTTTGCAGGCTTTGTCATTTCCTCAGTATCGAAGTTGTCTGTAGGAGAACTACCAATGAAACGAAATGAAGCCTACAGACAAAATTGATACTCTTACCGTCTTCTCGTGGCGCAGGAGAGTAGCTTCGCTGCTTATTCAGCGGAACTTTCTTGGGAGGGACAGGCTCACTCCTCAAATATTCATTTCAACCGTGAAAATATCGCTTTAATGAGTTAATGGGCATTGTTCCCCCGTTTCATTATCAGAAACCGTTGAAAATCAGCAAGATGATGGGTAAAACACTGACAACAAAAACAGAAATACCTCCAAACCGATGAGACAGCATTGGCAGCATTTTTTTCTGATGATGATCCTCTAGAGCCGGAGTGCACCCACGAATCCTTGTCTTAAATGGGAATTTCATAGTGGTTTTGTAGAGAATGATAAATGACGCCTTCAGATACAGTGGATGTCAATGGCGGTGACCCGTCTGCGGCGTCGAAAAGCACGCGGCGCGACCGCACCGCTCAAGCGAGGATCGTCGCCGCAATGACGTATCTGGGTTTTCTTGATAGTTTTTTTTTCACATTTGATGATAACTAATAAGAAAACTAACTGACTATCAAGAAAACCTCAAAATTTGATGTCCCGGAGAGGATTCTCGCTTGAGCGGTGCGGTCGCGCAGCGTTATTTTCGAGGCCGCACACGAGTCACCGCCATTGACGCTCACTGCACATGCGAACAATGGCGCATTACAGGTCAGCGTAAACGTTATCACATTGCAGATATAACCGCATGCGATTGTACGCAGTTTTTGTAGTAATATTAAGATTAATTTCTAATACTCCGCAGTGAATGAAGATAAAATCGTAACTCGAAATTTGTTGCACGATTAATAAAAAATGAGTCTCACAGCGGAGATAGCACTCTCAAAATTTGTTCTAGCAAAAGGAAACATGTTCTTGCGAAAGGCATTGATAGTGATAGCAAAACAGTCGCAATTTTAGAAAGCAGATACTTGGTATTTCGTCGTATCGAAAAATTAGTGCATGAACAGATGACAAAGTTTCGGAAGACTTAAAGGCAGCACCCGCACCTCTCTATTTTACGAATTGCACCTCAGCTCCGAGTCGAGGATTTCGGCTGGTGCTGCCTTCAACAACGCCTGCCTGCAGCTCAAAAGGGCTCACTTTCCGGTCGCCTTCGTAATGATGCGCGATTATATCGGGAGCAAGTTTCGTTTTTAGTAAACTCTTAAATGTGGAAGCACTCATTCCAAGGCGGTAATTATTCTTTCTAAAGAACTAAAAAAAAACATCTGGACTCGTTCGTTCAAACAAAGGCAGCAAATCAGCTGCAAAACTCCTGAACACGTACCATAGCTGCGCTCAGCACCTCTTGAGCCTAGATTCTTGTCGTTAGTCCTCCAGGATTCGGAAACTTGTCTAGTAGGTAAATCAAGAGAATCAAAACGACTTTCGCCATAAGATCTTCTAAAAGTCTCTGCGTGAGAAATAAAACATAGTAAATTGAAAGAGCACAGGTATTACTGTAAACAATAAGAGTGAAATGGGATACAAACCTATCCAATGCTGCCTTTTCCAGAAAAGGTTGTGTTGGAAATAAAGGCCTTTCAAACGCTTGACGAGCTGTGGAAATATCCGGCTCCAGCTAAAAATAAAGCAGGGTGCGAGAAAGGAAACTATTCCAACGATGAAATGGTATACCCTCGCAGATTTCTGAACAGGGGGCAGAACATTTCCTTCGTACGAGCGCTTAGCATAGTTAGGAGGATCCTTGCAACTGAAATTGAATTAGAATTTTTGAGTAATATGTTAGCACAAACTTACCTCAAAGAGAGCCATAATTTAAACAACATTTTTTCAAAATAATTTGCTATTTAAAACAATAAATTAACTGTAACACTAATGAATGCATTCGTTGAAGGGATTTCTAGTCAGCCAATTTTTACATTCGTTCACTTTCCATTTTTAATCTGAACCAGCTCGAACGGTAGCATTTGAAAGTAAGAGTTTCATTTCACAATTATATTTTTTAAATACTCCCAAGTAGCTACTGATTATACTGAAAAGAAACGTACTCAAATACCTAAGCATATTTGAAGAAGATCCAGGCCTGACCCATCCTGTAGTCGCCGACGATGCCTTTTGCCTTGCCGAATAAGCGTTCATTCTAGAAGCCACTGTCTCCCTGACTGACATTATTGAAATCCACCGTATGCGCGGGCGTTGAGGGAACCCGGCTGCCTTGTGTTCCTCTTAGCTTGGAAACAGTGCTTCTTTTAGTTAGTATTCCACCAATATGCCCTGTATTCTTGTAAGACCCATGAGTATTCCACCACTCTAGTATGTTGTTGCACTGTTTAGTGTCGTATGTTTTAATTCATATGCCTCGTTCGTGTTTTGCCAAGGAATTTTGTTCTCCTCCTATTTTGGTTTTGTTTGCTTTGACACCTCTGAAACTATTTTGAACACTTTGCCCTTGTTCCACTGAACTGATAGGATTGTTAATGTTGGGTGTGCGAACATTGCTATGTATATGAGGTTGATCTGCTTTGCAGGAAAGTGATGTTGAAAGGGTGATGAGTGTGCGTAGAACATCTTCCATGCGTGATGAACGTCGATCTTTTTTGGATCTTTTTCCTCATTGCTGTAGTTGTTTCATTGCTGACTTTAACTAGATTCATGTCAAAAATTCGCTAAAAATGGATAGCTTATACCCTATAAACCAAGTGGAAATCACAGTGGAGGCATCACTCGAATCGTGCCCACATTATTCAAGCTTATAAAATGTTCTACCTATTCATTGTCCTTGTAGCAGTACCAACTTCAAGCAGCGTCAACTTTGTTGTTCAGAAATATTCGCATAACCAACNNCCCCTCCCACTTTCTGCGTCCGTCACTGGTGATAGCATAAGAATCTAACATACCGTGTAGTAGACCATCTTTGTGGCGATCAGTGCTGGCGTCAGGCACTGTACGGAAATAGTCTTGTACTCTCGATCAATAGCCTCGCAAAGGAAGGACATCACTGCCTGAAAGTACAGGATCCATCAAAAGGAGTACATTCGATGTTGCGCCTGGTGTGACAGGAAATAGAACTTGAGCGATTGCATCGAAATGCGGGCACACTACCACGAAGTGGGGTGTTTACAGTTGCACTAAGTCGAACTATGTTTCCTCGATACTGTACTCCGTATGGGAACAAGGCTACCTTGGGTGGTCTGCCTTCGGAATCCTTTACCTGGGTGTTTTTGCGCCCTATTTATGGAAAGAAGGAATAAAAGAGTGGCTTAGAATAGGCTATGTCTATTAAGACTTCAAAGTTGAAAAGTAGTGGAACTGTCTTGAAAATGGGTGCAAAGGTCAGAAGTCGGTTCCCAGGGAATCTATTTGCCTCTAGTTTTTGTTTTTTTTTTCATTTTCTCCCGTCCCCTAATGAGTCTTGAACACCTACCTTGGAAGCTGAATATGCAGCCAGCAGTGGAATAGGACGATATCCTTGCGATGATGACAAAACGACGATCTGTCCGCCTCCTGATTTCTCCATAGCCGGAAGAACAATTGATAGAAACTGGAAAAAGTAGAAAACTCTTTTTGCAGCCCCAAATCCACGAGTATATCCTGTGTTGCTCACCTCAGCAGCTCCCAAGCCGTTGATCTTTAGAATCTGCCTGTCTGCTGCTGGATTATCTCCGTAGCGTTCGAGGTTTTCACGACCGACACCGACGCTGTTCACCACGAAGCCAACGTCGATATTCGAAATGTACTCTCGCAACTGCTCGAAATCGTCCTTTGCAAAGTCGAACAGGTAGGTCTTCACGCGGCATCCGAAGGAGAGTTCTGAATAGATGACGAACATAGCAGAGTATTTACTTATTAATTTTGATTGATTAATCCATCAGATACATACATACATACATGGTATTGGGCAAAATGTTTCCATTCGAAGTGAAAGTACACACGTAATAAAAGGGATTTCTGACGAATTCAAAGGAAAAATTAGGTTTACATGCTATTACATGCTAAGCAAGGCCTTGTAATCTTAAGACAAGGAATTTTCCCTGTTGTCCAAGATTTACTCCTGAGGAATGCTGAGAACGTCGAGTATAATTCTGAGAATTTCATCCGCCCCTAACGGAAGAACAGGGGCGGTACGGGTATGTGCACACCATTGAACTAGAGTCTGATTCAAAGTTACAGGGGCAGGAGTGCAGAACACTTTTTTCGACTTACTTCGATTGACATTGCGGTAGATTCTGTTAGTGATTAGGTGGAAAACACCATATCGAAAATAGAACTGTCAGTTTCTTTCTAATGCTAGATATGGATCGTTCGGCTAATCTCCGTAATCCTAGACCACCCTATATGATAGTTTCGTTCCTGCGAAATCCCAATCTACAAGATGGCCTCATTTAAGAAAGTCCTCCTTTAAATCGGAGAGGATTTTACATATCGTTAAATATAATTGTTTCGATTTATTCATTTTTTGTACTTTACTATCCTTAAATAAGCACAAAAGAACTGGACAACACACAAGGTATATTCCATACCCAATCTAACTACTAAACATGAACACATGTGCTCACTAAATAGTCATGCATAACAGACCGTTCTCTGGCTACGATCTGTCAAATACATTGGTTTTACATCCTACAGTTTCTGAACATTTTATTTATTATTCGTACATTATTTTTTACTGCTTTCATTGTTTTATTTATTCTACTGATTTATTTATTGTCGCCTTTTAATACAGTTTCGAAGGATTTACCAAGCCATATCAATCCATGAAGGAATGCCTGCACTAATCACTTCTCTGTGGAAAGTTTATGGACAGTTCCTTCTCTTATCATTTTCAACAACTGAAACGATTACCAAGAACTTTCGCTCAGTGTAATAGTGTTCTATGTGAGAAATTCGTGATTGCTCCTAATATGTAACCTATCAACTCGGAACCGGTCAATACAACCTGTTGGGAATTGGTTAAGTGTTCAATTATTTCGTTTTAGGAGCACTTAATGAGTCTCCTGCAGAGGTTCGTGAGCAATTCCCCAGAGAAGATCATGATAGATCATCCAAAGCGGAAAGAAAGAATAGAGATTTCTGACCTAGAAGTGTCTTGACGTCGCTAAGCTTCTCCTGATTCCTTCCGATCAGTACGAACTTCCTTAATCCACGTCTGGCCAATTCTGTGGTGTACGCCTTGCCAATGCCGTCCGTTCCACCGGTGACAACTAAAAAGAGCGAATGTTACAGGAATTTTTTCATTGTCTCTCTTTTTTTTGGAAGTTTCTCTTTGAAGGAGAAGGGTGCAAAGGTAGAAAAACTTCCACTATCGAGAAACCCGCGACTAACCTGTCCAACGATTCACGTAGCGTGTGAGGTCTGGGGAGTAGAAGAACGGAGCTATCAAGTAGATCGCTATTGAGTGTAAGAGTGCGAAGAGTGTCCTGGAAGGTTAAAAAGTTGTTCTATAGGTCTTCTAGTGGCAGGGGAGGCTTGGACTCGGGCTGGACATACCTGCAGACACGATATCCCACATAAACGAACGGGATCACAGCCAACATGGCCAGTACTGGCGGTATGGAGTAGAGCGAAGGGGAGGAGTCTGTAGTTGCTGGAACTGGTGCCATCTGGAAGTGTGCAGATTAGGAACACAGATAGAAGGCGCGAAACGCGAGAGAGAGACAGCGACAAACACTTGTTCGCGTGGTTTCCGAGCATCAATGAGGAAATCTGGTTTTTTCACTCTCTTACACACTAATAGTCAGTATTGTTAGGGTCAATCGACACTCTTTTAAATACACAAAAATTCAAATGCCAACTTTTTTGGAGAAATTCTGGCTCGGAATGTCGAGTCCGTAATAGTGATAGTCCGCGTTCTTTCGCTGCAAATGTAAAGATGCTATAGTTTATCCACTATCTATTTCTGGACTGTCAAGTCTCATGAATACAAGGAAATGTGGTTGAATAAGTGAATAATCGTGGGATGATTAACACACACAGTGACAATAGATCTTCATGAACGGTTTTCCTCAGATTTCGCTAGAAGAGAGAATTGTGGCGAGGGCACGATCAAAATTTACTCCGACCCGACGATCCCTACGAAGATGCAACTCTTGTTTGAAGATTGCAGAGGGCTTAGATGCATAGTTGAGATTCCCCAAGGTAAATATTCCAATGCCATAAAACGATGGGCAAATCAATGCCTTGTTGACAGGCTTACCCTGGGTAATCTCGGCGATGCATGCGGCCTTGGAATTTACTCGGAATCTTGCCAATTTCCTCGAAATGCGCGGCATATACGCTGGCGGCCACATATTTACCACGCTGCAGATTTTAGACTATCAACTGATGAAAATGTAAAATCTGTATCTCAAGATTGAAATGAGCTTTCAGGACAATATTTGAGGTTGCGGTGAGGCATACATAGTGTTCTCCTTCTTGCCTCAGCTTTGTTGCTCCGGGAAATGATTGTGGAGGGAATTGCACGCATTCCCCGCATTTGGAGCTCAAAATGCAGTACTTTTAGAGATATTTCCGTCCCTCTCCTAGATCACTTCACTGAATCTGGCTAAAATGTGATTTATTTTCAATAAAATTGCGTGTTTTGCTATAGTAGTGTCGATGAGCAGGTTCTCACCTTAGGGGGAGCAAAAATTGTCAACTGGAGTAAAAAAAAATGGTGAAAAAAGTATTCACAGTGATTCCAAGGATAAACCATGCGTTTCCTACCGCGGTTTTCTTTTTTCGATTTGTGTTGCTCACACGCAATCACATACACAAAGGACAATTTCGAGAATTTTCTCATCAGCAGTAATCGTTAGTATAAAGGGTTTGATGAAATTGACGGTTTGCTTCTGTCTCTGGCTCCAGCCGGTGCGTAGAGTCCGGTATAAGCGATTATAGGGAAATGTTGGATGGAAACATGCTTGACCTGAATCAACACATCGTTTTCTTCCATAAAGAGATACAGAAAATTTCCACAGAAATCAGGAAAACCAACAAAATTGAATTTTTTTTTACAACCTGGTTTGAACCGACTTTGTGCCCGTGGTAAGCGACAGGAAGGAATTCTCATATTGCCTCAGCACATTTTCGAACTTGGTTTTGATCATAAGACTGAGAAGTTCAAAAAACTCTCTCGACCAAAATCAACTGAGCCCAACCATGACTACTTGTGCAGCTGTGTAAAAGCAAAAATTGCAATGATAATAGCCTTAATAACTCGTTCTTAACAGACGGCGAAGAATGTTACATCTTTTTCCCTTTTTTTGTTAACTTCGGTGTCTACATATACATAGCTTATCCGAAGACGGCCCCTTCGTGAGTTATGCAACTTATTCTAAGCCATAGTGATGATGACCACCCGCAGTGCTTTTGCACTTCACGAATCAAACGGAAACAAGAGTACTAGAGCTACCTAATGTGTACTGTTTTTAATCAATGGAGTGAGAACAATGAACTTCTACAAATCACAAATAGAAAGGTCACTACATACATAGAAACCACAGAGGCACAGGAGGCACACCGTGCCTGATCGCAAATTTGTATAAACAATAGGCAGAAATTGTGGGTCACGGAAAGCACGCAGACAAATATTGATGAGTGGAAGTTGTAGGTCTGAGAACTGAAAGAACTTGTTCAGAAATATGGATCTGAAAACGTGAACTCTGAGGTAACCAGAGATGAGCTGAGCCGGAATTTCGATTCATTTACTACCAGCGAATTTACTCTTTTTCAGTTCCATTTTGTCGGAAGGAGTTGTACTACAAACTCCCTCCTTGCCTATCAACTGATATGCATCTGAATAATTCTAGTAAGTTAACACTTTACGGAGGATTAAATCTTGGAGAAGAAGCTTAGACGAGCTAGAGAACCGGGAATCTGAGCTTATGGGCCATTATGTCTGGAATGGGCGACGTAGACGAGCTCTGTGATTGGCTGATTGGATGGGTTGACTATTCGCAGAGCTAACATAAGCCGCATTGCTCTTTCCAGATATAACGCACGACAACAGGAATCCACATTCTTATTCAAAATTCGAAAATAAAGGAAAGACATATCTGCGTAGTATTTACCTAAATGGCACAGTGAAAGCTTTGAAAGAAACACCCAATACAACGAGTGGACCTCCAGAAGGAACATAGTATTTAATGGTGAAAACACCAGAGGAAAAGTTTCTTATCAGCGCACAAGGAAGCAATTAGGTGTCGATCACCCATGCCTTAAGTATCACTTGGCGGTTTTCTCAAACCTGTTTTTTGTACTAAGCTCGCGCGTTGCTCGCACTTTTCGGGATCTGACAATGAATTGACCAGACGACGTGAGAAAATACGCTCAGAGTACGGTGATAGGCACGTGCTTTTCTGGCCAGCTATCAGTAGGATAGCAGTTATGGATGGTCTTTATATTGTTATTTCTCTTTTATTCTTTCTTTTTTCTTACCTGCATCATCTAACAAAATCACATAAGTTCGAGGTGTGCCTTCTGATGCGGAATACACAGGTGGCACCGCCTGGAACTCACCCTGTTCGAATCTATTAGGCTCCTACGATTTTCCGTAGTTCATACTGATTCTTGTTTAGGTTAAACCGCTGTTAAACAGGTTGCGGGAGATCTGGACAACCCAATGGAGTTAGTAAACATTTGTACATAGGGGCCCTAAAACATGGAACAGCTACTGGCAGCTTCAGTTCTTGCACACTGGATGTATTTCAAATTCTGAACTACAAGGGGTAAATTCTACCACGTTGGTTCGCTCCTAACATGATAAAGAATACGATTGAAGGTCAGGTAAAATATCGAATGTCCATCTACACTTAGCACACGAAATGCCTAAGATTCTCGGGACTGATTGTATGAAGCTCGGGAGATTTGTTTTCCTTTTTTTCTTCTTGAAACTCGTGCTGGACGGCCAGCTCTGACTTGAAATATAAAAAAAAACCACCGCATAGTCAAGGATTGCTGACAATTCAATCATCATGAAAAATTAAATACTTGGACAAATTAGTTTCGTTGGCATTATTACACTTCACCCGGGGGACATTTCAAATTGTACGGGCATATTGGTAGAAAATTAACGGAAGCTTTGTCATGTGAAACGAGTACTCTGAGGAGTGTCAGAACAGTTTTCTGGAAATTGTTGCTTGTGAGGATGTTCGCAAAGGGAAGAATTCTGGGAATCTTTCGGAGCGGCTCGTCCGCTGGGGATGTGACCTCTTTCGGATGAACAGTTACCATATAAAGCGCTACATCAGCGGATGAACAGCTACACTGTCGGATGAAACAGCTACACAAATAGATAATCCGCTAGGTTCCGGAACTTTGCCATCATCTCAAAAAACGAAGGGATCATAGTTGTGTAAGGTACGTAAATGATCTGAACATCCCATGTCTATTATTGCTCTAAGGGACAATTGGGGAAATTAGGAGGAACGAGTTTTTTTGCTTCAATTTTTTATTGTGGCCGATAATAATACGTTCAAAAATTGTCATCTTCCAAAATCGGCATCAAGAACAAAAAATTTGATTCCGAACTCATTTCTCGACCTATACAGGTGTGAGACGGCATCCCTTTGCGAATAAACAGATACAGGACCGACAATTTTCATGTTTGGGCTTGAAGTTTCCCGTATTCTTTACACTTCAGGTATGATCTGAGAAAAAATTACATGTACCTCATGGTGACAGTAGCTTGCCACTCTTGTGGTATCGAAGAATTTTCGACTCGACAGCGATTAACAGTTCTTCCATTATGTTCCATAATACTTCCATAGTACAACTTCGCGCTCAATTAGGGTCAGAAAACTTTACACTATACAGTACAAATAACAGGCAGTTGAATGACCTATGAAGTATGCGATTGAGAAATTTCTATTCTATCACCAATTACATAAGTGTTTCAAGAAGAAAACAACTACGACTCGCTAGACCCAGCTCGTCTTTTATTTGGCAAATGTCCATTTAGTTGGGAAGTGAAGTTCAGACATCACCGTGTAGAATTTGTGTTTGTGACATTGATTGGTATGTGATTAAAAATAGACGTGGACCAGACAAGTCAGGGGATAGCACGGTGTGACATACCAACCAAAACAAAGACGAAAACTCACGAACATTCATCTTGAACGGACATTTCGTAAACATAGGCAATGGCAAGAATTAGCATTCAGAAGTTGCCTACTGAAGGTGAACACGTACATTTGCATGATGCGTAAGGCAGTGAACATGAGCGGAAGGGGATGTTAGGAATTTCTGCCTCGGAAGTTTTCTGGAGACATGTGAGCATCTATGTTTCAGATTTCGGAAGCATTGACAGTGGCTGAGTTACTTACATATATCCAGTCGGACACGCAGTTTTTTTTTTGCCCCTCTACATTTCCCGAACTTCGAACCAACCCCCCCCCCCCACCCCCACAAAATTCGACTTCTCACATCAGCTTCAGACCTTCCTCTTATCAAAACTTCCCCATGATTCTCGTTCAAGCAAAGAGGTATATATAGCAAAGAGGTATGTCATCGTTCTTCATCCCATCTCCTGTGAATATCTAAGAGGTTTAGAATGAGTCAGTAGTGGTGCATTCACAGACTGGAGGTAGGCTGTGCGGTTGCGCACAATCAAGCATATTTGATATTGATGGAAAATGACTTCGTCCGTGTCCATGGTTCTTTTACCAGTACCTACTACCGCTTGATTGGACTATGTAACCTCACAGCCGGTGTTTCTGGCGCAAACTCAACATCATCGTTTCCACGAAAATGAGGATATACCGGGCATTGATACTACCAATTCTTTTTTACGGAGCCGAATCCTGGACAATCCTCCAATCAAACGCACAGAAACTGGAAACGTTCCAGATGAGATACCCTCGCCGAATACTCGGCATCACACTACGGAACAGAATTCGAAACGAAGAAATACGGCGAAGATGTAATGAGAAGCCTACCGTCGCGGCTGTGATCAGAGAACGAAGATTGAAATGGTTTGGACACCTTTGCAGGGTGGAATTATCACGTCTGCCGCATAAGCTGCTGTGGAAGATACGCCCTGGAAAATCGAAAAGAGAGCCCCCAAGAAGACCTGGCTGAAAAAAGTAGATAAAGATCTTTTTTTCCAGAATAAACTTGCAGCAAGCGAAGATCTTGGCGTTGGACAGGCGATGCTGGAAAACAATTACGGGGCAAGATCCTATGGCACCTACAGCAGCGACTCACACAGTCGCGAGCTAAGGAGGATAAATAAAAGTAAGTAAGCCATCCATTGAACGCAACACTCTATTTTTCAGTAAAAATGCTGAGATCTAACGAGCTTTACAGCTACTGTTTCGTCCATTTGCATTTCATATTACTTGAGTTAGACTACAGAAGCAGTATCCCACCGCTTCTTCCTATGTTTGAGATATTAGCGGATCCTTGATCCTTTTGCCACCCCGATTCCAGCCATGTACACCAAGTGTCACAAAAGACACGACACCCGTTCTCAGAACGGTTTCAAGGGCAAAATTTGCGGACCAGACCCCGTCCAAATAAAACTGGTTCATAGGCTGTTTTTCGAAAAATTTACGAACGTCGCTGAAAGCAGCGCATCGAGTGGCTATGGAATCCGATAGCAAATTTAGTAAAGCAGCTGAGCCATAGCATTCGAGAGGGAATGTTGTAATGGGTAGGGCAACTTCAAAATTAATATCGGACTATCCACTCCACTGCTAGAAGATTGTGTTTCAAATATGTCTGTCAACAGATTAAAACTGTACATTGATCACTTACTCAGGGCAAAACAGCTGATTTTTCTGTTTACGTGTTCTCCCTATATTAACACATCGTACATTGTAGCCTAATCAAGTTTTCAAGACGTGTCTACTGACAGTTGAACTTAATCTTTGCTACACCGTATTGTATACACGTGACACTGGCCCATGCTTCGATATAAATAAATAAGTAAACAAACGTAAATACGAATAAATAATAAACAAATGGATATGAATAAATAAATTAATAAAACAATCCTTGAGGATGGGCTGGGTTGTTCAGTCTTGATTTCCTTTCCTTTTCAATGTAATTTAATCAAACAACTTTTTCAATGAACAATGTAACTCCATCTATTACACATTTTTTGGGCTGGTTACTGTTTTCCTTCTTTTAGAAACACGAGTTGGCCGAAAATTTAGACAGCTCCGCCCTCACGTGACTAGTTTTGAAGAAAGCAATGGGTCTCCCAGTAGAAATCAGTGAGAAAACAGTGGTGTGAAATTGGTGAAGCAGGGCAAAAATTTCCGGCCCTGGCCATTTTTCCTAAACCATGGCGTCAAACTTCTGGAGCTGGAGTACTCATGCGGTAATCGTGACTGTCCTGCCTCGCAATAGAGCAATCCTACGACCGCTTGTGACACGCGGTCGCTACGGCACAGCTGAATTGTTCAGGTTTTAGAATTTCCTCAAATTATAGCAACGATTCCTTTCGGTGTGGAAAGTGAGTTCACGGCGACAACGACGGCACTTTATTCGGGGAATTCTGCTACTATTATACAATGCTAGAAATGCTCACAAAAGTTTAGCATGGAGGACATCAGTGGACTTTCTCGGATCAGAAGAAGTGTTTCTAGGAATAAAGGATTCATTACTTTTTAGACACGCGTTATTTTAAAATGTGATTTTAGAAAAGAACATTGCCCTTTCTTATCATCTCTAGTGGAAATTATCAGGTTGTCCCATAAATGATGGCCTTCTTGAAGCTAACAAGGGAAGGATACTTAATCAGTATCGCCTTTCGTGGCGAGGTGTATATTGCCTTACGCAGCTCGCGACGCTGATTCCAAATCTGTTTTCCTCTGTTCCTAAAAATGTCTCTGTGAAAAGTTACGCGTGTTTCCATTTCAGGAACGCTCACGTAGGGCGCGCGAGGTTGATGGTCGAGGTGAGGCGTGGCGCAGTGGTAAATTTCTTGCTGTTCAGGACCAAAATCGCGAATTCAGTTCCCCTCACAGTCTGGTGTTTTGTATTTTCCTTCCACGTACTATTTTCCTTTGAAACTCCATGTTAAGCAGTTCTATAGGGTTTTTCACCTGCAAAATTATCTTTAGCACTATTCCACTTTCACGGACCCAAAATCTTCAAAAAACCTTTTCGGCTGAAACTTTGCGTAGAGGGGTTATTTGAGGTGCTGAATACAAATATCGTATCCATTTTGCACCGTAGTCCCATTTTTTTTCAGGGTTACGGTGGGTATACTGTGGAAACCGTGTATCACGAAATACTCTCAAATTTTGCCTAGGGGGTTATTTGGGGTGCTGAACACGAATACCGTGTCCATTTTGTACCCCAACCCTATTTTTGTAGGGTTACGGTAGGAAATTCAGAGAAAATGCCAATTTCAGGTAGAAAACGAAGGTGGCACGCAAAATAATGTTGATAAACAAGATCAGCGCCTCAAATAACCTCCCTATGCAGAGTTTCAAGAGATTCCGTGACATACAGTACCTACAGTACACCCACCGTAACCCTGAAAAAATGGGACTACGGTACAAAATGGATACGATATTTGTGTTCAGCACCCCGAATAACCCCTCTACGCAAAGTTTTAGCCAAAAGGTTTTTTGAAGATTTTGGGTCCGTGAAAGTGGAATAGTGCTAAAGATAATTTTGCAGGTGAAAAACCCTATAGAACTGCATAGCATGAATTTTCAAAGGAAAATAGTACGTGGAAGGAAAATGCAAAACACCAGACTGTGAGGGGAACTGAACTCGCGATGTTGGTCCTGAAGAGCAAGAAACTTACCACTGCGCCACGTCTCACCTCGACCATCGACCTCGTGCGCCCTACGTGAGCGTGACGTGGAAAAACGGGTAACTTCTCTCAGAGACATTTTTAGGAACTGATGAAAACAGATTTGGAATCAGCGTCACGAGCTACGTAAGGCAAGATACACCTCGCCACAAAAGGCGATACTGATGAAGTATCCTTCCCTTGTAAGCTTCGCCATGTGCATACGTAGCTGTGAAAAACGCAGAAACGAAAGAGTGACAAGCTGGTTCTAGAATGTAAATAGCGCAAGCCTTTTGCCTGCGGATCGTTTAAGACTTGTCTACATAGCTCCTAAATTGGTGCGGTTATGAAGTTTCAATTTTTTTTTTGGCTGCGGCCATTATTTTTGGGACAACCTCTTCTCTACTCTAGACATTCTGTTCTTTTTTTTTGCAACATAGCCTTTGTCTTTGTTATCCTCTTAGATGCGCTCTTCCATTTTTAGCCGTGGGTTTTCAACCAGCTAGCATCCGCCCGTAGGTTCGCTGGCTTCCTTCAACGGGGTTAACAGAAGAGTGCATCTCAGCGAATGACAATGTTCATCGGATTGCTACATAGTCGATCAATTAATTGTAATCCGTTTTCAAACCTCAGAAAAATCCGAATGAAGATCACATTGCGATAACTTCAAAAGGTATCACTTCAATCCCTTGTCGAATGGGGAAAATGTGAAAAAAGAAGCATTTTGACTGAAGAGGTGGAGTGGCCAGTAAGCCTTTAGGAAACATGGTTTTCCATGGGATTTAAGGAAAAAAGTTAATTTATCACATGTTAATTTCTTAGGATCATTTTAGTTTTCGTTTTTTTTTTAAAGCGAATGAATGATTCATGTGATATTACTGTTCAATTGGTAATAAAAGTATAAGTTTCGCCTTCTGTGTCCTTTCTGGCGATCGGGTCTCTTGCCCACACTCAGCCCACCACACTGAGGAGGAAGAAGCCCGGTCAAACACGAAGTTGGCTGGCGTGGACAGTATACAGTCCTTGTCGAAAAGTTAGACGGAATGCGCGTGCGGTTCGGTGTCGCTACGACCCCGCCGCGGCGCGGCTCCCAATCGATACGATCCGCCCCGCAAGGCATATTTGTCGTGTTTTTCGTTAAAAAAAACGTTCTTTCGCGTTTCATCCTTGCAGTTTTCGCTCTATACTCATTTCTTTACACTTTTAGGATAGTGCACAGCAGTTTTTGTTCCCTTTTGAATTGGTTGTGTCTAGTTTTGCAAAATATTCCATATTTTTTATTCCTTTCTATATTCTTTGCCTGTTTATAGTTGCATTTTGTTGTTTTGATGTTGTGTTCATCGTTCGCTTCCCGCATGTCGCTGTTTCTTCATTTATCGTTTAGTAGACATGATCGGAAATCTATCTGAAACAAAAACGTGAGCAAATAAACGAAGAAACAGCGACATGCGGGAAGCGAACGATGAACACAACATCGAAAGAACAGAATGCAACTATAAACAGGCAAAGAATAGCAAAAAATAGCAATTTAGGGCGAAAAATATAGAAAGGAATAAAAAATATGGAATATTTTGCAAAACTAGACACAACCAATTCAAAGGGGAACAAAAACTGCTGTGCACTATCCTAAAAGTGTAAAGAAATGAGTAGAGAGCGAAAACTGCAAGGATGAAACGCGAAAGAACGTTTTTTAAACGAAAAACACTACAAAAATGCCTTGCGGGGCGGATCGTATCGATTGGGAGCCGCGCCGCGGCGGGGTCGTAGCGACACCGAACCGCACGCGCATTCCGTCTAACTTTTCGACAAGGACTGTACCTGCAAGGGTGGACCGGCTGCGACCTTGCACAATCAAGCTCCGTTCGATCGCCACCTAAGCACGAGTAGCGGATTTGGAGACAGCAAGGACTATAGATGTGGCTAGAGAATGGACAGGTATATTCAATGGTGGCTAATTCCTCTCCTTCTCCGTACGAAAAACCATGAACGCATTACTTGTGTCTGTGCGATAGAGAATAAATAAATGTAAATGTAATAAAAGTATAGGAGACATCAACTGTCCGGATCCTCCTGCAATGGTGCATCATCTGCGCCTTTGCACTCTGATCGTCTGCGTATCCACACTTAACACATTCACGACCTTACGCTTTTGGCATGGTGTGTCACGTGGGACACACGCGCTTTTGCACAAGTAGGACCCGTGCTCAACCGCTTGAGCACGTGATCCCACGTGGTAGGAATTTTTCCACTGCTGCATACTATTCCGAAATTGCGTGGATTTGAAACAAAGCAAACGCAAATATGCACGAGTTTGAAACAAATTCAATAATTGCACTCGCATAAGAGGTAGTAAGTTAGTAAGTAAAGTTTCATATGTATTGTTTTTTTACTTGTCACTTGCAATCACTCATTAAAGAAGCACGAAAAGATGCTTGCTCTGCCCATCGCGAGTATAGAATGCTTGAGCATTTGTTAGTATACTACTATATATGAGTTTGCTAATTATGACTGCTTCACAGAAATATAACTCTGAAAAGGGCGTGCTCACCCGGTTGAGCACGCGGTCCCACGCGTCGCACGATGCGTGCTCAACTGGTTGAGCACATTGTCGCGAATGTGTTAACTTATTCTCGGTCACTGCGATGGTGTAGCGCTATGGAGAGAGTTCGGACCAGTACAGTATCCGTAGTTAGTTTAGTTCAATTCACGTGACCAGCAATGAGTAATGAGTCTATTTTCATTTGGATCGAGAAGAAGGCAACGAGGTCAAATCTGAAGAACCGTTCACCGGTGAAGATAGCAGCACATTTTTGGGTCACTGCGTCTTATATACATAGCCCAATGATGATATTAGGCAAATTAGCAAATCATGACCTCGTGATACAACCCCTTCCCTCAATATTTCTGCTATATATAGACGAGAGAGTTCGTCAAAACCTCCATTTCAGGTTCTGCTAGCGTCATCCTTTTTAGAGTTACATCGTAGCCAACTATTTGCGTACTCGTGGGTCTGCTCTGATTTGTAGTCGCCAACCAGTGATGATATAGCAGCGTCTTTTCGGGTGGTGTTTGTCTGCGCATCAGCCGAAACAAGTTGGAGTCACCCACATTTTACTCAACGAGAAACATCCTAAAAGACCCGTCTCGCGGTCGGGTTGTCTGGACAGTGGTCTCGGGATCGCGGTGTTGATTATTACTACAGCGAAGGACATGGAATTTATTCATTTATTTACTTATTAATTTATCATACGTCACCAACAATGACGTGCTAGACATAGCAGGAACAAACAGTAGGTGGACAACAATAGCATATCTGTGCAAAAAGAACCAACAAAGATTTCGCCCAGAGAAATATAGAATAAAATTATCCGGCAGTGAAATTACTCTGATTGTCATAACATCTCTTAGAAGCAGGATCATATTCTACGGCGTACATGTTCCGAAGCGGTCTGTAGGAGCTTGTAGCCCCCATTTAAAACGCTTTTCAGCTTCGCTCGCAATGGCGACATGGTACTTTTGTTTGTTAGTGAATAAAGAACAAAAATATAACAACTGAACTCCAAAATATCTTTGATCTCCTGCTACATTAACGCAGATATGTTTGATAATTTTGTTGATGAAGGCAGCCGAAAAAATCGTCAAACTCACTCTCAACCGAATGAAGTTCTTTTCAACAGCAGAGAAGAGCAAGGAATCGCGTCTCTAAAAAATTCTGGCGAAGTCACTTTCTCGGAAATCCAGGAAGCCGAAGGTTCCAATGTGTTGAAATTTGGGGTTCAGAGGGTCAACTATCAAAATCATCGAAATTTTTAGGCATTTTTATGTTTCTTGTGAACTGTATCGGACCTTACACTTCCATTTCAGTATCAATTTGTTCTCAACTCTTGATCTCTTCCAATTATTGTGTAAGCCGGCTTTTTGGGTGTTCTCAGCCATTTAAAAATGGAGCGTGCCAAAACACCATTGTTTTGAAAATGATTGTTAGCTTTGTGACAGCCGTGAGCAAAAACCATTCAGAAGTATCCTGTGTTAAATTCAAGTTTTGATAGCGATAATCTAGTGCTAACAAACAAATGAGTATATATCCCAGGAAGAAACTTCATCCTAAAATAAAGTGATGAAACGGAAGCCGGCAAGGTGTCGCCATAATTATGGCCCACCCTGTAGTTTTCAATTTTCACCTGAAGGATGTCCATTTTTCTAGACATACAGTTTGGAGAACATTGCCCTCTAAATGTTTGCTCTAGATGTAAAGAAGAACCACCATGGATATTAAATCTCAGCAACACGTCAGTTCAACTGATTCAATTCGCGAAAAAAAGCACCGACGTTCTCGGTACGGGGTGGCCCTTCACACTGAGAACGCGCGAGTTTTCTGGGGCAATTCCACCAAAGCGATAATCGAGATGCTGGAATGGAAGGGAATTCTTCTCACTCCAGTTCTGCATTCTTGAAACAGTCCCCATCATGAAAAATCTCGGATCCCCTCATCCCTGAAGTGGAAACTATGCGACGATCGACAACCTGTCGGCCTAGTATATACAGTCCTTCCCAAAAAGATAGACTGATTGCGCATCTGCACCATCGCGGCAGGACCTGAACGAAGGATGCGGAGAGAGCATGCTCTAAGTGAGAGGGTCGAGTAGGTCCCGCCGCGATTCTGCAGCCGCGACGCTAAGAAACCGCACGCGCAATCTGTCTATCTTTTGAGAAGGACTGTACCTACCCGCTGGCCGTTACTGAACAAGCCTCGTAGTTATCCACTGACGAAGAAGAGGTGAGCATAGCAGTCTTTATGATATTGAGAGAAGCATATTACCAACAAAGGACAGAAAATCAAAATACGCGCATACCCATAATGTAAGGTTAGCAAAAAATTTGTGCCAATTGTAATTAGGCTTGCAAATATGTAAATAAATAGTAGCATAACATTATGCCTAAAACTCTGCAAAAACACATATTCTTGTATCACAGAAACAAATAACCAAAAAACAAGAGAAATACGGGAGAAAGGACTGATTCACATGAAGAATGACAAGATTCATCCACCAGCAGTAAGCATACGGGCATTGAAGAGTTTGACTCTAGAACTCTCAAATGGAATGCTTGAGTGCTGTATCGTCAATCGCCACACATATGGCACAAAGAAATCCACAGTGTTTTCGTCTTCCACGTATCTAAACAAATAACAATAGAAGCTAAAATCACAAGTATTCTGTTGGAATATTAGATTACAATGATAATCGGGCAAATAATTACCAAAAAACCGTCATTGACTGTAGACAAGTTTTGCATCACGAATCACGAGAAACAGCAGCGCAAGCGATCAGGCAAAGACCATATACCATATGATGGGTGTTTAAGTTGTACCTTACTATGTATTACATGGCAACTGATTCCGGGAGCTTAAACACGGTGTCTCGTCTTCGACTCGGCCACAAAACACGATCTGATGTGCTATATGGGGTAGATGACGAGCGCCTCTCGAGCTTAACAGAGCCCGCGGCGTGATAGCTAGTAGTGGGACCTCAATGCTATCGCGACACAGTAGCTATTCATCTACATCGTTTCGAAGAGACAAGGAAATATGGCGTACGGATTCGTCATGACCTGGAACGCCACCAGCTTCAAGTACGGCGATATGCGTGGCCAAACTTTTTGACTTTTCGACAGATTTTCGCTTGGCCCGAGAACTTGATTACCGACGTCAATAAGTAGGTCCCTCAGGTAAATCACATGAGGAAAAGTCACCTTAGATTCCACTGCCAAAACGGGAACTACCTCTTGAGAAGGCAATTCTCAGTGGTGGACTGCAAAGGGACCATCCATATGGAGCCGCTACCAACAAACTATTGTCGCCGCCTAACCTCGACAATGGTGGGCTATATATCGCATAATTGCTAACTGTACTGGAGAAGAAAAACAAATTGCGAATGAAGGCCTAAAATAGAACTTATGCGACAATCTAATCAGTTTCGCTTCAAAAGGTGATTATTGAATGGAATCAGGAAGCCAAAAGCAACTAAGGCGTAATTTTCAAAATTGAGAAAGAGGAATTTCCAATATTCATTGAACGAGATCATATAATCATTACGGACAGTCACTTTTTTAATGCTAGAAAATCCACTCCCAACCCAACCCTTACAAAAATAACGTCCTCAACCCGTTGAATATGCTAGTCAGGCATGTACATTATGCAAAATACGCGTAGCAACCTTTCCTCAAGACTATGATAGCGATATCCACAGGACTATGATAGTGATAGCTTGCAGCTGTCACGACATATCGTTTTTTCGGCCATAACAACAGGTTATTCGGGTGCATAGAGACAACTGTTTCCAGCTTTTTTTTGTTTTGTTTGATGACATGAGCATACAAGGTCAGCCTTAGTAGCTATTCTTTCTTACAAGCTTACAGCTTTCAATGCTTCGATATTCAAAACTCAATAGACTCCCAAGACAAATACCTGAATCGCAGTTCTGGGAACTTCGCTAGCCGATCTGTTGGTAGTACAATAGCTTCCTTTTCGATGATTTCCATCATAGTCGCTCCATCACCTGCTCTCACGTGGACGACTTTCGAAGAGAAATGTGCAATTACGACTGTAATGTTAGCGAGCAAATCCTGAAAAGAAATATCCATATAAAACTTTACGCAAGCCCAATTTTTTTTTCTATGGATCAGCAACACCTTCATGGAATCGAATCTAAGCTTATCGCAGATGCTTCTGAAAAAAGAACTGCGAAAGCCACGACCGCATGATTTCGTGCGCAGCTGAGAGAGGGAGGGTAATAGCCAATCATTTTTGCGCATAATCTGTATATATAAAAATGAAAGTCTGTATGTATGTGTGTGTGTGTGTGTGTGTGTGTGTATGTGTGTGTGTGTGTATGTATGTTCCGAATAGAAATCGCGGAGAGTGAACCAATCGGGACCAAACTTTGCACACATATACAACTCGGGCCGGCGGAGGTTTTAGGCTACCTTAGGTTATCGATTGATTATCGATTTATCGATTTTATTGATTTTTCGCAATTTTTGCCCAGGGGTCGGTGAGGACATGTCTACTGGGGTTATCGAATACGCTGAGCACGAATATGACAACCGTTTTGCGCCAAGTATTGATTTATCGATTTTATTGATTTTTCGCAATTTTTGCCCACGGGTCGGTGAGGACATGTCTACTGGGGTTATCGAATACGCTGAGCACGAATATGACAACCATTCTGCGTCAATTATCGATTTATCGATTTTATTGATTTTTCGCAATTTT
>JARK01001373.1:846549-857462 GCA_000688135.1 Ancylostoma ceylanicum
AAGTATTGATTTATCGATTTTATTGATTTTTCGCTACTTTTACCCACGGGTCGGCGAGGACATGTCTACTGGGGTTATCCAATATGCTGAACACGAATATGACAACCTTTTTGCACCAAGTATTGATTTATCGATTTTATTGATTTTTCGCTACTTTTACCCACGGGTCGGCGAGGACATGTCTACTGGGGTTATCCAATACGCTGAACACGAATATGACAATCACATTCCACGAAAACATGGAGTTATCGATTCTGTCGATTTTTCTACCTTAGTGATAAGTAGGAACACATCCACTAGGGTTCTCCAACACACTGAACGTGAATATAGCAAGGATTTTAGAAGAATTTACCAACGAAACAACTGTTCCTACTTTCTGATACTTTCTGACAGAGGTGAATGAAAAAGGATTTCTGAGCTGATCATGAAAATGACGAGCACTATGAAAGGATCGTTGGGTTTAACAGTTGTCGTCATCAGCGTTAAACTGCCGGGAGAAATGAAATACCCGAGCGAAGCCGGGCATACCGTCTAGTTGTTGATAAAAAGATGATCACAACGGAGTCAGCCCCACCTGAAACATCGGATGTTGCTGATATGAGTCGAACAAGCTACGGTGGTATAATAATGTGTAGATGAGATGTGGATTGTTGCGTAGGTTGCCACAGAGTGCACTGTTGATTATTTCCAATAAAGTCCGGATTCCTTCTTCTAACGCAGTGACATCATCATGCTGAAAGATCATATAAATGATTATTTCCACAACTCCATTAATTCCAAGCTTGCTCATACGTAGCCCATCGGTTGCCCCTCAGGGTTCTCTTGCTCAGCCGCCAATCGCATTTGCTCCACCATTTTCACGTGGCGTTTTGTCAGCAACTGAATTATCAAATTTCAATACATCCGAATGTAGACTAAATATATAGACATTACCTCTAAAAGGGCAATCATTTTTTGGCACACAATTGGAGAGAGATTCTTGAAGGAGGATGACATATTAGCAAGAGCCGCTAGACAGTTCGTGTGTAGATAACGATCCTGAATGCATGGGAATGTGAGCAGCAGAAAAATTCCACTATATAATAAACAGCTTGATCAAATGAGTGATTCGAGCGCTAACTAGTCTTCTTTCAAATAAAATTACTAATGCAGAAAATACAATCAGGTTGCACAACCACAGCCCGGATTGCGAGTGGTTGTATTCAAAAATACATACCTTACAATACAAAGTTGAACAGTCACCAATTTCACAAAATTTTTTCGAAAAATATAAGAAACAGGAAGAAATACTACGTGACAAGGTAAAATTCAAATGGATTCAGATTTTATAAAAGACAGTATGCTCCAAAATTAACATACCCTCATTCGAATGGCATTTTTATGTATTGTTCGGACAAATACCATAACACAAAGACCCCCTAACGATATTTCTCGAACGGGGCGATCACTTTCCAGCCAGTCAACATCGCGAATCATCTGCAATGGAAAAAAAAATGGAAAGTGAGCAAAATGCAAAGATAGATCAGACATTCTTGTGCCACTTTTCAAATGAACTCACCGTTTCATGAATAATTTTACAGAAGAAATCGTCTTCGCTTAGGATAAGCATAACAATTAGAGAGAGGTACATGTGGTGTGAATTCGCCGATGATGAAGCAACGCCCTCATGAAGGATTTTGATTACCGGAACTACCTACAAAGCATAGGTTAAGGGCACTGGTCCACTTTATACACTTAATTTTCCCTGTAAAATACAGGGTGAAGAGGAACTTCCACTACTTTTCATGCTGGAAAGCTGGAACTTGAAAGAAAAATCGTTCTTAGATGTTTTTTTTCAATCAGTAGGTAGTTTCTAAACTCTCCCATCAAATATATTGTAACCCGTCAGCAACACATTATTCGTTACCAATCAAAACATGCCATTTCACTCCAGTAAACTCCTTGTAATCTGATCACACTAATGCTGGAAGTGACAGGAAGCAAACATGCTACGATTCTCTTTCCTTATCACAAAAGAGGAAAACAATCGGATCCAAGCATAGTTTCACCACATGGACAGAACAATTTCTGGTCACCGTCCCTAGTTCGAGAACGCACAATTTCAAACAGATTAGGATTCGTGTATGAAAGTAAAAAAAAAGAATGAAAAGGAGCACTTTGATAGAGTTGCAGGAATTGTATGAGATGTAGAATATGAGAGTAGTGTGCTGGGAGGTCGAAAGATCACTGAGTGGCTTGGCGCGAGATCAAACATTTTGTATCGACCCGCCACAAGACGACCGTCAAAAACAACCCTTGAAAACGAAGGGGGTCCCGCGTTTGGAGGTCCACTTCCGTCACTTCGAGTTCTTTACGCCCGTGCCCCGTCGTACTGCTACCGCTGCGGCTAATGAAGGCGGCCGATATTCTGTACATATTTCTGGTTTTTTTTTGCTCCGGTTGCATCCGGAGTAGTGAGTTTGTTTTTTTATAACAAAGTTCTTGTTCATTCTTGTGTGGTTACTCGTTTGGTCAAGCGTTAATCGCTTGCTATTTTGTTCATTTTTATACTCGTGTTCTTTTTGGAGAGGGACTGGGGGTTTCCGTTGACTAGGTGGGAACCGGGAGAGTAGGCAAAAAGGGGTTTAGTGGTTTTGCCAGTAATCATTTTAGTAACTAAGAAACATGTGCCTCACCAGACATTTCTTCGAAATTAATCACTGCGTATACTCTCTGGAGCTGCCTTACTGCATATGGAACCAAATAATGCATTGCAGTGCTTATGGAGCGTTAAATTTAAAACAACACAATAGTTCACAAATGCAAAAACATTTGAAAATAAAAAAAGTAAAAACTAAAACGCAACATGAACCAAAGAAAAAACACGAAGAGAAACATAACCCACGAGGTTCTCTAGGTTAATCCTTGACAAGACGAAGTTTCTGAAACCAGAGTTGCGGTGTAGTAGTAAGTAGAGCAGTAGCATAGGTGGTTCCTGAGAGACAGTAGCACAAAGACGTTCGTATAGTGCATTATAATCCAGTTTGAAGGTGGTTTTATCAGTAGTGAGACTGGACACTTCTGAAAAATGAATGTTTTTTTTTCACAACTAATTAGAATTAGACAAATGAGCCCAAAATCTACTCGTAAGTGAGATCACCTTGCGAATTTTGGAATAGTGCTAGAGTTTCCTTGAAGGGATTACATCCTTTGGCTGGATGATGACATGCTAGGTTGAGAAGCAGCAGAATACTCAGACTACCTAGAGTTACTGGATACTCTTGGACTTCCTCAACATCACTATCCCCACCGGTCGCAGCCTGTACCATTGACCAAAATGAGGCTAAAAGTAGGATTTGCAGCAAAGAGGCTTCTCTAGAAAGTTAGGTTCACGGCTAGAACACTTACAGGCTATTCCGAGCACTATACTGCCACCGTCATTCTTCTTCACCGGGTGATACTCGCTGTTGTGAACTAAGTAGTTCCTTAGAAGCGTTTTCGTCAGAATTGCAGCTCGCTTGCTACTGAATGAACATTTGCACCATCGCACTGTTAACAGAAATATGAAGTGACATCGCAATGCTGTGTAGTGTAGACATTACAACAAAATGATGATCGAAATTCTTATCCTATCATCAAAATTCTAGTCTAATGTTGAGTGGTAAGAAGACAAAAATTAAACACTACACAACAACATATACAACCTTCTGTTATGCAATGCACAAGCGAAGGAATAAAAAATACGGAAGCAGAACCTTGAAAATGAAACTTACCAAGCGCCACTGATGAAGTACGAGAACACTACGGATGTGTTGACTACAGTTTCGTTGTACAGCTGCGAGCTGAGCATGGTGATGACACATTTCACGGCCTCTACATGTATAGCCATCGTGTTTTCACTAAAGTAGCCACGAAATTCACGCGAATCAGACATCCAAAAATAATGAAGTATCAAAAAGCGTAGCAATGATAAGGAAAACTACTGCTCCAAATATAGTTGCACTCATCAGGGATGACTGAAAAAAATATCGCACTGATGAACTAATATGATGATCACTGGTGTGATGATGAACCAGTTCACTATTCAAATTCACTCATGTAGAACAAGCGAGAAAAGGGGCAATGCCATCACAGGTGGTAGTGCATTGACCTACTGATAAGTAAACCGTCTACCACTTGTTCTGCCCCGAAATCTCAAAATCGAAGATTTCTTCGAACCTCCGTCTAACGGGGTTGTTTGACATGCGAATATCACATTGATTTTGCATGGTAACCCCATCTTCGTTGGGTAACAGTAGGGTTAGGGTGAATATGATACCTCACAGAATCTCCCGAATTTTTGTCTACGAAGGTTATTTGACATGTTGACAACCATCACATTGACTCTGCACGGTAATCTCATTTTTTTCGGGTTTATGGTAGGGAACTTACCCAAACCCCACAGTAACCCTACAAAAATACGGTTACCGTACAAAATCAACGTGATGTTCGTGATCTGCATGCCAAATAATCCCCGAAGACGAAAATTCAGGAGATTCTGTGAGGTACCATACTTACTCTAATCCTACCGTTCCCAATGAAAATGGGGTTACCATGCAAAATCAATGTGATATTCGTGATCAGCGACATGGCGGAACTTATAACCCGTTTAGATTCTAGCTTTCCCGTGAACTTTCTGTGAAGTATAGCAAATCATAAGCAAGATTACTAACAAAAGAACCAGGAACGGAAAGAGAATTTAAAAATTTATTCGGCACTCACCTAACTGGGAGATCAGCCAGAATGACAATCAGAGTGTCGAGGAGCTTTTCAGCAGTGTTACAATATAGTTCGTCAGAATCAGACTGGTTCTCTTCTTCGGCTTAAAAAAACCCTTTGCACCTTTCTCAAAATGGCAAAAACTAAAAATAATTCTAGAAGAACTTACGTTCCTCATCAGACGAACTCGCGCATGATGAGGGTACAGAAGCAGAACTTGCAAAAACCTTCACAAATTCAGCCTCGTTCATCCTTTGCGTTAGGAATTTGCAGATATATCGTAGTATAATTAATGCATTAGCAGTTTGCCATAAGAATATTTTGCTGAAATAGTTTTCAATTGAAGATTCGGGTAAATCACGCTTGCATCTCAGAATACTGCCGCTCCGCACCGCTTACGCGAAGTGGCAGACAGTATGTTGTGGCAGTCACGCTTTGTCGGCATCGTCTATTGTTTCGCTAATGCTTTCATCCAAGCATTTCGGATGAAGACAAGGACACAAAAATATGGTGAAAAACATCGCCAGACAACAACAGCGTCCAGCGGATGTGCATCATCGTGAGATGAAAAAGGGGCATAGCAGGCGAGTCTGATTGGGGCACTCAGGTCGCCGGTCACACCCATCTCCTTGAACTCAAACAGCCTCAATCCCATAACACATGGTCTGTTTGTGCTCAGCTCCGTATGAATCAAACAGGTGGGCGTGGTGGGCGCCCCAAATCTGCTAATCACAGCGCCCTGGCCACGCCCCTTCTTCCCTCGCGATGATAAGCACCCCCCCCCTCTACCAAGTCTGCCTCGCAGCGCGGGTGGTGTGGCGCCGCACACCGGATGGGCGGTAGTTAGACTTCTGATGGAGAAAAAATGAATTAAAATCTGAGTATTCAAATCACACCAACTTCTCATACTGTTCAGATGTCTTCAGCTCCGTTGATCGGCGAAGAAAAACTCTGATAAACGCCGCGAAATTTCCACTTCTTTGCGTATTGTACATTAAGGACTGAAGAAAGTCGTTCAACGACTCGTCGAAAGCTCTAGCCTGTGCACTAAAAGCAAATCGTAAAACTAAGCGAATATATGTATAATGAAGCAGGCTTCTCCAGATCGAAAAATTTCACCCACGTGTCGTAATCGTCGATCTTCAGATTGAAAGATAACAGATTGTTCCAAAAAGGATCATTGTCAGAGATAGCCTCCTCGCCTGTAAATCTTTTCAGAGGTGAATTTTCAGCAATATTTGTCTCGGAACTAATCCTTCCACCCATGCTGCTCCTGAAAATAAGAAGAACATTTCTAGCATTACATCAGAAAAATGCTTTTCATGAAGAAATACTGCGGAAAATTAACGAAGTTCTATACAAATTTAGACCAACCATTAACTGAAGGGGACTGACGTGTTTGACCAACGTGCTCCAAGCGCAGATCCTGACCTAGTGCGAATAGTTGCCTGATCAGGGAAAATCGACGACGAGAACTCGTCCACAAGGGGCGGAGTACGTGGGAAATTCTTCAAACTTCAAATATTCCCAGCTCCAAACCTTAATAACCTCTCTTCTTACTAAAATGAAGCTCCCTGAATAGCATTCTAATGGTTTTTTTCATCGCATTTTTCGGGCTCGGATCTGGCCATTGTCAGCTAAGCTTTTTTATCCTCACGGAATTGTAGGAAGTAAAGTAATCAAGCACAGCAGTCATGGAATCATCCTAGAAATGCTCCGATCAGTTCCGGTCCGGATTAGACATGTGAGCTTGCACAATACTTCCACTGTAAAAGTCTGGATAAGTCCGGACGAGGTGCAATTCATTTACTCAGCGCCAGAAATACTATTAAAACTTCAGAACTTCCGAAGTTTTCTATAAGCGTTGCTGGAGTTCACTTCATGTTCTTCTATTTTCTTGTTTTCCCATAAGGATCACTCTTTCAGTTCTTTTCATGCCGTATATAAGCTTGAAAGCTATCGACTTATCTTTCTATCTCCCTTTTCAAATGAAATCTAGTTCTTTCACAAACTTCAGCCTTTCTTCAAATTTGAATTTTTGCTACTTACTTATTGTGTTCATGTAGAAAATGTATGTACTGTGAAAATTTGTGATTCTCTACGCTGACAGAACCAATCTTCCTTGAGTACTGTTTGTTCTTGACCAGAGTTTTTGTGGAATCTCTCCCATTACACCTAAGATGGTCATCACTACTGAATTGTCTTTTTCTTTTTCTCTCCTAGCGAATATTGCCTACATTGCTCACGGCGAACTGATTCTCCTCCAAGGTGGGTACAGTTCTCAACCATGTTGTGCACATGGTGTCCATGTTCCGTCATACTGTGTTCACTCTGGGTCTATGCGTCGCATGATAGTTTCTAAAAGGTACTATTGCAGTCTCTCGAATCAATTGGGTGATATGGGCATACATCGCCACCCCTCTATATGAGTAGGACATTCGAGATCAACACCTTTCACCATCCATGTCTAGAAGTTTCTAGAGAGATTTTTTCTCCCGGGTTTGGTGTGAATAGTGGGGCGTCTGAATGCAATACTAGGATCTGTGACAAGGTTTAGTCTGCCTCACTTGAGTCGAAAGCGCCCAGCAGCAGCGTGAGGTTGGCGCTATACTCCACGTGGAGTGTAGCACTCTGCGTGAAGTATAGCGCCTCTGTGGGAGCTTACGACCAGACGCATTACGCTTGTAGCAGGGCCGGGGCAGTCCATCCTTGCTGTGTTAGACGAACTGCCTGCTCCACCTAGTAGTCAAGAATGAGATAACCTTCTATAGGGTTGGGTTTGTATTTTTCCGCATGAAATTTGCACTGCCGCTGTAGTCCTCGAGGAGTGTAGCACCATTTGTCGCCATCGCCGATGCGCATTAGCTCATAGTCGCCAGCGACGGGCTATAGCCAACTTCGGCGATCGTCGGTCGCTGGCGACTGAAGATGAGTGCGCATCGATTGTGGACGGCGGCCGCCGTCCCCAGCATTGGCGGCCGCTGGCGACGGCGACGCAGAGTGCTATACTCCTCGAGGAGTATAGCGGCTACCTTAGGCTCGAACCAGAGTCGACGGCGAAGGTATGGGCGACGCCAGCGTCGGCCGGCCCCTCGGCTTCCTCGGGCGTCAGGCAGCGTCGAGCGACTGTCAGTAAACTAATACGCCTCAAACTCAAAAACCAAAGTTTATCACCGAAAGGAGCTTACAAAGTCGTACAAAATGTTTGTAAGAACCAAAAGAATGTATAGAGACATTTCTACAGGATTATAAATGTTCCCAAAGCTTTCAAATTGAACTTTTTTTTTATCAAAATACTCGGTTCAATTATTAAGTGGGATTAGATGTTACAGTGTCAATCAGGAACAGATGGAAAAAACAAAGTACCGGTGTAATGGCAATGTATAGATTGCCGGTCACATATATCCCCTAAGGATTCGCTCTAGGCGATAGCAAATATCCCGCAATCAATGCGAGAAATGCCCGCGCATAATTTCTGAGGTCAAATCTCAATGCAAAAGTAGCCGAGGACTGAGACATCAATGACTGATGCTAATGTTTGTTCGGATTCTTTCTCCTTTGATTTTCATCTGCTTACAATAAACAATCTTCCATTTCGGATCCCATTTGTTTCAAAATAATGTTTTTTGAAGAAATGACCATGTATTCACCTATATTCTTCGGTCATTTCTCATCGCTACCCATACGAATGTGAAAGATGTAGTGTTTCACTTGAATAACTTCAGCATTCCCCTCAAAACGCCTCTTGACGCCCGAAGAAGCCGGCCCGGTTCGGCTTCCTAGGGCGTCGACGCGCGTCGACGCGCCGCGCAGCCGGCCGACGCTGCAGTGCGCAAGGTATGATCTACCTAATTTGTGGTGGTGGCGGCCGCCGCTCGCCGCCCCAGGAAGCCGGACGAGGCCGCGGCGATCGATTCGCATGCTGCGCGTGGAAGCCGACGCAAACCAACGCTGCTCGCCGTCGAGTCTGGTTCGAGCCTTAGCGGATTCGAAATTTCGTAACATGGTAGATGGAAGACGCTTTCCATTCCAATGTTATTCAAATAACTTACGAAGAACTGCAAGAAATTATATTTAAAAGAATGGATTGCTTGGGGGGATCGTACTGGTGTCGAATTTCTGTCATCATCGCACTCGACCCCCCTCAGGAAAAGAAAATTCGAAAATTTTAATAAATGAAAGAATAGGAAGTAATACGTCTTTGGGATCATATGTGTTGACAGAGATTTCGCAGTCCTTTGAAAGTACCCAAGTGCACCGAGGATACTGCACGTGCTGAACACAAAAATTATATCTGCAACTGGACAGAAGATAAAATGGACATCGACTTCGCGATCAGCTCAACAACTGACCACCTACGGGAATTTTTTCGTGGGGGGAGGGGGGTTAAAAATACAGTTCGTAAAGATTGCACCTCTCTGTGTGAGCCTGCCTGGTTGTCACTTGGCGGCGACGCAGAGCGTGCGTATCCGTGAGGCACCCTTAGCCACGCCCCTTTTCCGACTGAACCCAAACCCTCGCCCTCCGATTACAGTACAAAGGTTCATCAGAAGTTGTTATGTGGTTAAACGCAGCAATGTTCGCAATGAAGTAAGTTTGTGTTGAAGAGAGGGCTGTCTTCAGTGACGGGCCAGCGTTTTTTTTTTCGTTTTAGAAATGGCGTGGCCAATAATGCCCTATGGATATGCAGGCGCTGCGCTGCTTCTGCTTGCCCGTATGCATATTCACGAAGGAGGTTGTGACCAATGCGCGTTTTGACCGTTTCTGCTGCATTAACAGTACGGACCATTTTTATTAGAATCGCCACTTGAAAGGTTCGTTGGGAAATTTTAATGTATGAAAGAAAAATTCAAGAAAATCTTAAGAATTACTGTTTCCACTGTACACCTGCTGGAACCATACGAAGAAGAGACTGTGGTAGAAATGGATGTCAAATTTGTGGTCGACCTGTCCATTACCCCGATGTATACCCATGATTTAACCCATTGAGATTCTCTTTTTTTCCAATTTGAGGAAAGATTTCTTGCCATTCATTGTTCTCTCTGATCTTTGTCGTTTCTGCCTTGTCATTCATTCCATTGATCAAACTATTTCTTTCTCGTTATTCTAGAAATCGTAATGAGTACTCTGTGAAGGACTCGATTGTCGGAGGAACAAGCTACGCGAAAAGGTAATGAACATTTAAATACCACTAGTTTACTTTTGAAGAAGTTTTAATTACAGCACATTAGACGACTCCTTCCCTCTACAGCATAGATCAAGATGACATCGCAGATGATGAGATCAGGTGTCCCTGTCCAACAAATGGCTCCACAACCCATACTTCCTGGAGACCAGGACGCGATAATTCGCACATTGAATGACGTAAATCAAGGTGATGAAAGCAAGCTAAAAGCAGTACAGGTGAGGGGGGAAATAACCACAAATGCACAGTAACATTTGGCATACAATTCTAGGATGCCTGGAATATGTTCGATATGTTCAATGTTACACCAACGTTTGATCAGTTCTTGGAGAGTCTAATGCGAGCGTTCATGAAGCTATTCAGCGAAACGGTCCCGCAATTTATTCAGGAGAACAACACACAGGTGAGGTGTCAGCCACTTTCCAAAATACATCCGTAGTCAGCCTTTTACCTCTTCTTAAAAACCTGCACCTGTTTCTGGAACATCCTCATTAAATAGTAGCAGTGAAATATCGTGAAAATAAAAATATATTTAATTATTGTTTGCACGCCATTCCATAGCAAGTTTTTGATGAAGAAGTTCTAGCGTCACACAGCATTTAGCGACGCATCTCACCATAATTAGGTGCAGATGAGGGTACGCACCTCAGCGAGGGTCAACGTTAAATTGCTAATTCCCCCAGGGATGCTTCTATAACGTTATAACATCTCTCCTCTTGGACATGTTTTATCTTATCGCCTCCTAAAAATGGTCAATAAAACCTTCATAAATATCGTAAAGTAGATGAAAATCTTGTATTGGGCTAGTATTTATGCATTTTTAGCCTATTACCTTCCAGTCCCTTACTTTAATTCGTAATTTTTAGATATTTTTGAATTGCAATTTGGATCAGCACTGGTTTATCAATAGCATTTTTTTTGAAATCTCGGTCATAAAGGACCCATTCTTCGCCGAAACCATTTTTCTCCTTCGCCCCCCCCCCCCCCCCCC
>JARK01001373.1:857707-884601 GCA_000688135.1 Ancylostoma ceylanicum
ATTCTTCTATCTGTGCTTCAGTATTCTATTGAATGGGATTGCTATTTTTCTCCAGAAAAGGTGTAGCTCATTGAACAGTTTCATAAATTTCTTCATTTCATGGATATTGTGGACTCCTTTTTCAATCTTCTCAAACACAATATCCGCGAAACGAAGAAACTTCTACTCAATAGGGCTCCGGAACGACACCATTTTGCCATAGCTGAAGTTTCATAAATATTGCAAATTAGACGAAAATTTTTGATTTCCTTAGAGACCTAAACCTGCTGTCGGTGAGCAAATTGAGACATATGATGCTTTTAACCGCATCCATGGATTTTTAAAGGATCTCGACATGAATCAGGTTCTTTTTTTTCAGACATTGCGAAAGGCCATGTTGGAAATGATCCTCAGGACGTCAGCCTATGAGCCGGTGAAACAGATGTCGAAGGAAATTCAGAAGCAGATGATGCGAATAATTGTCCTGGAAAACGAGGAAAATGCGATTCTGGCAATCAAAATTCTAGTTGATCACAGCAAAATTACTCGCACTCATCTCATTCCAGAGGTGCTTATCGTTCCCTACTTACTACTCCATTCGACTGATGCTACTCAGACATACTCATGTCGTTGTTTAGGTCTCCGTCATGCTTCAGCATTTCAAACAATGGATAAAGTGCATGTGCAGCTGTCTTGTTAGACCTCACACATTTGATACAATAGATCTAACACATCCGGCTGTCCAATTACCAGAAGAGACTGTGATCGAAACTGTACATTTTCAGTATTTATTATTTTGGATTTGTGTTCTAATTCTGTTTTTTTTTTCTTCTTCAGTATCTTCAACAGTGCTACTATGTGCAGTCTGTTATGCTGTATCCGCCGAGTGGTGCTATGGATGCTCCGGTATGTTTTTTCTCTTTCACTTGGGTAGTTCCACACTCAATGCTTTTCCTTTCAGAAATACACCCTCATTCCGCGAGCAAGTCAATCACTAAAGACTTTTCAAGAGATTCCAATGCTCGTAATATTTTTGTATCAACATCATAAAGCAGGAGTTCAAGCGGAGGTAACATCTTTCTTGTTTTTTTCTCATCATATTCTTTTCTAACGAATGTTAGCGCCTTTTGGTATAAACAATTTTTCGATGCAAATCTTCTTCCTCTAGGAAAGTTTTTTTAGGCCATGGAATTTCTCCTTTGTTGCCTCGATTTCCTGAGCATACAAATATCTAGTGAACAAAAATCTGATGAAAAGTACAATAAAACTCTTGCGGATGAATTCTACACCGCACAGTCGAAGATGCTCGCTTACCTTAGTATCATGGGAAAAATACGTGAGGTGAGTGTTACAGAAAGAAAATTTTGTTATCCAAGCTCCAGCAGGCTATCTATAAGGAATGAATTGGGTGGCGGTCTTTAAGTAGAAAAGGCTGTAGTTCTCTTTTAGTTCATGGAACAGATACTGGCAAACGGCGACAGATTCATTAATGGTGTTCTCAGCCTGTTGGAGCAGTGCCCTGCTGAGTTAATTGTTGTTAGGAAGTGAGCTCTTTTTACATAAGACATTCCTTTAATTTCTGCAACTGCTCGAAAATATTTGTTTTTCAGAGATGTGCTGATCACGCTCAAATTCTTCTTTATTTCGGACCTTCGACCTAAATTTATTCAACTTTTGCCTCGCTTGTTGTCTGAAGTTGCTCTTATAGGATCTGGGTACACAGCAGTGGACCACCTAAGGTTTGCATTAGGCTTGACAATGCACTTTTCTTGAACATTTTCTATAACATTTGCATTGTAGGGGTTATTTCTATCAAACTATGGCTGATTTCCTTCATCATGTTCGCGCATCTCTCTCCTTCGATATGCTGGCACAGTGAGTTTTTCTCGTTGGTATAATTTCCCTTCTTATTATTTGTTCCTTCCTAGTGTTGCGTTCGTATTCTGCCGGGAAATGCATGATAACCTTCTGCCCTATCAGGTAGGCCATTTCAGAATATTTTCTAGGTAAGCTATCCTTTTAGTGAGATAATCGTTAGCCTGCCCTTATTTCAGATACAAGTAATTTGTGCTAGGATGTTGAGCAGCGTGTTGGAAGGGCTAACGAAGCATGCCAAAGAAGGAGAGGCGGTAAGTTTAAAAAATGCGACAAAACGGAACAGTTGTTCAGTAAGCCAATGGATGACGCAGAATGCGAGTGAGAAAGTACATGACTTTTGCACCTAATTATGTTCTTTTCCAGACTCGTGATTTAATCCTAATGATTTTGGAAAGCCTAGTGGTAAAGCTGAAGATGATTGCTGTTTACCACCTACCACTGTTGTTCAAGCAACATGGAGCGGAGATAAATTATGACTATAAGTCGTGCGACCGCGATGGGTTCGTTTTTTTTTTAAATGTGTTTATCATTCTTCACCGGTTGCTGTTGAGGTTTTCTGATAATGATAATGATATAATTTTTTTAAATGGAATTACTGAAGTGTTCAGGTCTGACAATACGGAGGACGAGAAGGCATCAGATGATGTCATCCGCGAGGAAGTTCGTAGATGCTCTATTGATACGGCTCCGGAAATGGAAATTGGACCCGCAGGTAGGTACACACACAATTCTTTTGGAGTAATACACTACCTATTTCATTCGCTATTGTACCACTTGATTTAGATCCACCACAACCTCCCGCCCCTGCAATCCCTGTTCCCAAGGAAAGCGGACATAGGCAGTCAAGTCCCAGCACCATCCTTACGCAGATGTATACCATGAATGCTCCGCCGATCCCACTGACTGAAGCTCGCACTATCGTGAAGTTCATATTATTGGCTTGCAAGATGGGAACAACAGCTCTTGCTGGAGCAAACCGAAGTTCACGTAAGCTCTTTGTTGCTTTGATGTAATCCATTCGTCAATTAGTGTGCCAATATTCTCGGCAACACAAGATTTTCTCTTTGTGCAGCCTTTTTCGTGCTGAAGCCGGCTGTAGAAGGCACCGTGGCGGTCGCATCACATTCATGCTTTAACTACTTGAATAGCTGAAAGTTCCAAAAACTGTGATTGCTCAAAAATTGTTAGGAATGGCGAATGTACACTGCGAGCTGACATTGTGCCCATTCATTATATAATGAATCCATAGGGCTAAAATTTTCAGAGTCGCCGCCATTGGTCCGTGAGAGGGATATTTTTGAAAGAATGTTCAAATACTGCGTTCAATGCTTGGACGTATACATGATCCCCTACCCGCAGCCACCTTCGCGTGTACAAGTACCGAATAGGTTAGCTGTCCAAGCATTGCCATCTACCGATGCTAGTTATGAAGTTTTTTTTAGCGTCCCAGGTGGTACCAGATCTAAAGAAGAAAAAGATGCCTTGGACGCTTTGGCATCCTTGGTACGTCTTCCTCTGTTTCTTGCATGATGTCTCCTTTCGAATGAAATCTATGAATCCAATTGTTTACATTAAACCCATTACATTTCAGTTCACAATGTTGAATTTGGATGTTTTTGGTGAGATTTTCACCAAGTACATGGATTTCTTCGTTGTTCGAATGGCAAAGTGAGTTTTTTTTATTTTTCAATTAAAGATATTGCAAAAATGTTTCAGATGGTAGTTTGGTACGTCAATGGTCTCTGTAGGTAGTTCTACTCCTTGAAGGAGTTGTATCGGCACAGCCTGATCGTGTATTACTTGAGATGCTTGTGGAAATAGGATCCAAATAATCACATTGGACCATTGAAATAGGGCACATGTATCGGGCTTTTCCCATTCCATGAAATGATTATTGACTTTCGGAAATTTCCGGGAGGCGGTTGTTTGTGTTTCTCTTTATATACCAGTTCACTGTGAATATTTTCACTAATCTTTGCAGAAATCTTCCCTTGCAACTGGCATGTAACGCATTTTTGGTCCGTGCAGATGTCTCCTTCAGATTTGGTTGCATAATTGTTAAGTATCTCATGGATCGTTTGCCATCCTTAGCAGGTTTCGACTTCTTGTGATACTTGTTCTGTTTTTTTTTCAACTTTTCCTCTGAACAGTGTTTTTGATTCAGTGATGAATGACGTGTCGCAACTTTATGTGAAGTTGTTCAAAATCATCTTCTCGGCCATTGGTTGTCAAAATTCTGCTAGTCCCGATGGGGAGATCATGCTAAAGGTTTGTTTTGGTATGGTAGGACTTTACTAGGTTCTGAAATTATTCTATTTCAGCCGTATCTACCTGAGCTAATTCGAAAGTCGATGGAGTACGCATTGTGCGCTCGAGATCCAATCAATTACTTCATGCTTCTGCGTGCACTATTCAGATCTATTGGAGGAGGTCTACACGATATCCTCTATTCACAGTTCCTTCCTCTGCTGCCTGATCTGATGTTGTTTTTCAACAAACTTCAGGTATTTTTCGATAACGGATATGTTGGTTCAACATTATTCGCATACAATTCAGTGGTGCGACCATCGCCAAATGATGCGCGAACTCTTTGTCGAACTGTGCTTGACGGTACCTGTGCGATTGTCTACTCTGCTGCCCCATCTTCCGTTACTTATGGAGCCGCTTGTTTGCGCCCTGAATGGAGGACCAAATCTAGTGCAGCAAGGTTGGGTTGCTTCACCTCCTTGTTCGCTGCACCCGTAAAGAAATTTCGTGGACCCTTCTGAGCCCATTTCATGTTATCTTTTAGGGTTGCGGACTCTTGAATTATGCGTGGATAACTTACAACCCGATTTTCTGTTCGACAACTTCTCACCTGTCCGTGGAGGCATGATGCAGGGTACAGTTTTCCAATTTTTTTTCGAGTTGCCAACTAATTATTTATCTATGAATGTCACCACTAGTTAGTCCTATTCCTAGCCATATCTATTAATGTTTGAGCTTTGCTCAAGCGTACAGCTTTCCTTTAGGGTTGTACAAGGTGGTCGGAAAATCCGGTGACCCTCTTTCTGTTGCAACTGCAGTACGAGTTTTGGGGAAGTTCGGTGGTGCAAATCGAAATATGTTCACTGAGCCTCCGGTAATTGTTGTAACTGTTCATTTAAGCTCTTTTTGTATGCATTGAGAAAGTGGGATCAAACCGTGAAGTTTTCAGAATTTGAAGTCTCGCCCCAAAGGGGATCATCCGCCATATACTATTCGTGTAGCATTCGACCGACCTAACACATCACAAACGTTTTTCTCAACCATCTATGGTGACATTGCCCTCACGGAAATTGTTCGAACTGCACTAAAACAAATGCGGTAAGGAAGGAATGTCCTTCAATGGTCATGAAGTAGCCTCAAAGCTTTTTTTGTTCTATGTTTTCATTATGTTAGGCTGGATCCAACACATGCGCATTACTCCCCGCAGGTTCGCCAATATGCTATGGAGGTATTATTTTTTTTAAATGTGGTGATGTGAGGCTGGGTGAAATTCCACCTTCATCTTTCAGCTTGCTCGTTCGATACTACTGTGCAGCATAAGTCCCATAGATCTGACTGAGGAGTGGAAAGCGGGACTGAAGGATCTCTTCAAAGATCAGTTCAAGGTAGGCATTCCTCTAGATTCTAGGCGGAGTATATCACTCTTGACTGGTTGCTGCTAGCTACTTCTTCGATGAGTAACTGTCAGAGGTTGACAAAGAACTCGATTGTGCGTTGCTGGCCTATTCCCTATCTCATAGTAGATAACTATCTTAAAGTGAAGGAGGTACCTATTGTGATCTGACGGGCGCCATACTCGGCATAGAAAATAATATCAGTCTAGCCCGGAATATTGTTCGATTCTGGATTGACAGACTATCTATTGACACCCTTCTTCAGCGGCTTAACAACTCTCCAAACGGCTGTACAGCTTATCGGTGTGCTCGAGAAGGTGACCGCGCTATACATTCGGATGCACTCATGATTCTGTTCTGTCAGTTCATTTCCTATTTTTCCATAGGCATTTGATGTTAATGGTAGACACGTATTCCCTTCAGGTGGTATCGTAGGCAAGGATTTGCGCAGTAAGTACATCAAATTCTTCAATACTACTATTCGTTATCTGACGTTGCAAGCGCTGCTTGAATTCACCGGTAAGTTATATAACTTATCACTCGATTGCTGTTAAATTGGGGAAATAAGCAGGCGCATGTGCTCTTGTTTTTTTCTTCTTCTAGCCTTTTCCCTGGTCAGATTTTTCAGCGCTGATTTGTTTTTCCATTTACTTGTGAGGTCTCTAGGGCGAGCGGCTTTGATGTCTCTGGATCATCCCGCCCAGTGCATGGATGGTGGGATTTTGGTAGATACGATTGTCACTGCACTTTCGGATTCAACGAAGGACTTTTGCCAGTCGGCAATTGTTGGACTTCGTCATATAAATGACGTTTGCAGAGTTGTGATACCAGATCTGGAAATGGTTCGTTCGTGGTAGCATCTTCCTCACTTCGAACTTTTTCTTTGAAAATTGTATTTTGTATTAATGTGTATTGTTTAGATGCCTCTGATACCTTTTGTGCGTTACTTGGTAGAAAGTGTTAGCGCACTATGCTACGCGTCTTCATGGTTCGTGAGACTTGGAGGAGCCAGCGGGTTGATGTACTTCATAGAGAATTATCCGGATTCCGTGGTTTTCGCGAATCTGAGTGAATTCATAGAAAGTCTTATCGAGGTTAATGTCGTTCTTTTGTAGGCTTCCCTGTTTAGTGGGATTTTCGTAGCGATATGTTTTTATTCTAGGTGCTTATTGGTATGACTGACCAAGTTTCCTGTGGTGCTGTTGATATGGCAGTAGGAGCCATTGAAAAGCTGCAGAGACGATGCCTCACTGTAAGTTATTACGTAGTCGTCCTTAAACATCTCACTTCTGCAAAATATAATGCATCCACTCAAAAAAAAAACCATTGTTAGGGCTGCAAACTGAATGACCCAAAGGTATCGGTATTCATGAACTGTGTTGCTAGTCACTTGTTCAGCGGAAGCCAAAATATTCGGAACAAGGTGAGCCCTCTCGTGTTTTAATCATATTTTCGTTTCTTTCTGTATTGGTGTTGTTTAAGACACTATCAATGCTAAATTTGTGTGCGGAAGTCCTGGGGGAATCCTTCTCTGCTTTAATGTATGCGTATCGCCATCTATTCGAGGCGCATATTGGTAAGTTTGCGTTTTTCCTCATCCGGTTTAAATACGAGAAGCGAACTTTTCATATTTAGTTGAGATTTTGAAATTCTATGAGATTTTCTACTGCTTCATAGATTATCGTCGATAGAAAAATGTGGGATAGGTGAATTTCCACCACCCTTCTACATGGATTTTCTCTTGGGATAGCCGTTTCGTAGCCGAGAAAGGGATATGTTCATTAATTTTTCACATTCCACTATCCAGATTTCAGTTGTATGTATTAGTGCTAAGCACCACCTTTTCTTGGCATTTTATTGGCCTTTCAATTTTTATGTCACTTTTGTGGGTTCTAAAAATGGATTTTTGCTTTTTTCTGTTTTATCTGACTTTTTTAATGTAAAAAAAGAAGTCTTGAACTGACAAGTTGAAACATATTACGCATTGAGTTGTTGCCTGAGTCTTCAGGAGAGTACATTAAGCATCACAAGTGAATGGAGTTTCAGAGCGAGCCATAGAGGAGTTCAGTGTACTGGCTCTTCTCGATCGCTGTGGTTCGTTAGAAGCATTGTGCACTGTCTTTGTATGCCAGCCTCCCCTTGTTGATGTCTCTATCGGATTGGACAGAACACAAAAATTCTTGCGTGAACTAATAAGCGTCTGTCAAATGCCTATCAGTGAAATGCTAGAACTGTGGGTCTTTTTTTGTTAGGTTGTTTTATTAAGGAAGCGTTTTTTATATTCATGTTCTTAAGTGATCTCTTCAAATCCATGGAAGGCTGCCCGGCGCATTTCCTACCACCGTACACTGTTAGCGAGAAAGCTGAGCATTATAAAATCATGGCTACGAGTGAGTTTTTCCAATAAGATGCGAGATGTGCTATTGTCTCTATTTTCGAAATTAGCAACTTTCAGCGAGTTCTGCTAATGTGCGCGCGAAAATCTTCTTGTTGTTTTCGGATGAACTGCTCTAATTCCATGCAAGGAAAAAGAATGCTAGAAATGCCACAGTCGCTCACTTTAGTGCTGATTTTGCATTACTTCTTCATCATTCTCCTCTATTTTCATCCTGAACTCAGTATACGTTCTGCACTACACGTGTATATTCTGCTTGGTGATTAAATAATGCTAAGATTTTTTATCACCATTGTGTTTCCCAGAAACTAGGTCTATAAACCCGCACAAGTATAGGAAGCTTGCGGACACAATATTCTCTAGTTTTTGCTGTTGAGCAGTGGTTCATTTTACTGCTGTTGTCACATGTGCAGGCACTATTTTCACACTTCATCATTGTGCCGTTACTGTTGAAGGAGCCCTCGTGGCGTTGTACAAATCGCTCTTACGCGACGCGTCGGAAGGCAGAAGCATGGATGCCATGCCGTTTGCTGGTGACTCTGGAAGTGAAAAGGTCACGCTCGACAAGATTGCCTGTGTTGCAGTGGAAACAATTTTATGTCCATTGCCAGCCGTGGTGCAGGCAGCTGAAGAAGCACTAATGCAGGTAGCAGTGCCTCATTATGTAGTAATTTTACCTTTTTTGTTCATAGATTTTCTTTCAGATTGTTCCTGTTGAAGCAAACTGTGTGAGAGCTGTTGGAGAGCAAGTTTTCGCACAATTCCGTGAACAACATTGTGAGCGGCGTAACGCTGAGAGTGTGGCTCAGTTGTACCGTCTCGTGCGCCTGAACACTTCCTTGTTTGACAACACGCTAGCATCAAATCTTGTTGTTAGTTTTGTTTCCAGTGTTTTTGGAAAATTTTTGGCTCAGCACAGTGTTTCTATTAGGCCTACATATGTGGACATGCATCTCGTTTCCCTCTGGAGACATCCCCATCATCTATTCCACAACTGGACGGTCAGGATGTTGAGGCGATCACTCAGGCAGTACGACTGCTACTCCTTGTCGACACCACCTCTGGTTCTCATCTCGCTACTGACCTAGCTGCCTTCATAGCGCATTTCGATCACCATTATTGTACAAGTGTAAGTTTTTTTTTTCTGAGTTGGTAGACGGCAGTTTCATTGATTTTATTCGATTCTTGACTTATACTTTGCTTCTCAGTCTAGTTCTCTCATTCGATTGTGATTTTTTGCTGTAGTTCTGTAGGTTTTTATTTGTAGGCCTACGATGCTTGGATTCCACCGTTAGCAACTTTACTATCGCGTTACTCACGTCAATCCATGGCATTCTTCCTTACCGAGGAGTCTTTATCGATGCCCTGCAGGAGAGCATTGTTGAGGAAGCTCATCAAGGACGAGGAATGTGGTCCGATACGCTCGCTACTCATGGAGGACTCTTCTTATTTCGCCAATATGCTTCAGAACAAAGTCATGGTATGTGTAGGTTCAAGATCACCTATCATTTTTATAAAATGTGACACTCAGGATCCATCGGGTGAATGGAAAGAAGCATCTGATGCTCATCAGACTGAGAACGATATTATGGAACGGGAGATGCTTTGTCTGCATATTATAGATGCTGTTTCTCGAAGAAATGTTCAGTGGTTTTCTGGAGCAAAGGAACTTATTCTGAAACTAAGACAGGTTATTCCTCCATTTTGTCTCCTATTCTGTTGGCGAGAACAGAAAAAAAATCAGTATAAGCGTTGAATATAGTAATGTGTGCTAAATATTTTCAACGAGCAACATGCAGTTTTGATCGGGTAGAAGCGTACATTTTATTGGGTCAACTTCCGCTTTACAAAAATTTTGCCTTTGCTTTACACGTGTTCTCAGTTTAAGCAAGCTGTTTCAGCTATGGAATAATGGCGATTTCAAAGCTCGTTATGTTGTCCATGCTCCATGCGACAAGGACCTACTCGAACTGACCATTAAGATGATGACTGAACACAAATACAAGGTCCCGAGGCTCATCGTCAATTGTTTCATCCGTTACTACAGGTGAGATTAGTCCTTCGTTGTTGTCCAACATTCAGGGCTAGGATTCATGAACGCATAACCAAGCAAACCCAGGCTAGCAAACCAACTTTCGCATCCTGGGTCTCCTCTCGCTGCGTAGTCTGTGCAGGACCATCCACGCTAACCATCGTTGGTTTGCGTGGTTAACGTTTCATGAATCCCAGCCCAGTTCGTCTAATATTGCATTGGTCAGAAAGTCCAGCGACACTTTTTGTCTGAGTTTTCAAAATTTTGCAGGAACCTGTAGAGAAAGATCCAACATACCAGTGTCTTAGTTACTCCCGAAGGTTTCATGCCCGGCCATACAAGCGTAGCCATCAATGATTGCAGTAATTATGACATCAAACATTCAGACCATCCTTGCACCGTTCATGAGCCAAGAATACCTACAATTTCATTTCGCACGGACCGCCGCTGCTAACATCTGAGCTGCATTCGGCGGTGACGTTTTTCACCAGTCTACCGTGGCTCGATCGTACCAGCCACTCTGACGAGGCTCACGTCTCGCTGGAAGACCGACCACGTCGTAGACACCCATCATTCATGGAGAACATCGCTGTGCCAAGTGCCTGGCAGTGAAAGCGAATGTCGCCCAGTCACCTCCAGCTGGAAGAGGCTGTTGGATGTTCACGTGGAACTGCCATCTAACGCCTATACTAGCTTCTTCCGGAAATTGTTGTCGACATAGGTAACGCCCCCAACGCGGCTGACTATGTCTTCTGCACAACAACGCCAGGCTGAGCGTTGCGATTATGACGGAGGACAAAATTCTACAACTGGGATAGGAAGTGCTACAACATCCAGCATGTTCACCTGACCTAGCACTATCCGATTATCATTTGTTTTGGGTGCTCATGCAGTAGCAGAAAGACAACTTCGCCATCAAGCATCAGTTCGGAAAGGAGGTGTCCGGTTTTCTCACCACGCAAGTCATTTGTATTCTAGAAGAGAGGAATCGAAAAAGTTCTCGACAGATGGGGACATGTCACTGATGAATCAAGAAAAACAAATTTAAAAAATAATGTTAAGTCTATCATGAAGGTGTCGCAGAATTTTCTGACCAAACCAGTAATTGGCTTTTTGAGGCACAACAACAATGACTTGGACCTTCTCTGTGACATACTGTTCGTATTCATTGGTCGCTACGTAACCGACTTCTGTTTTGTGCGAGAATTCCTCGAGAGGGAAGTCATCCCGGTGTGTTATTCGACCCTATTGCTTCCACTCAGAATGCAAAAAAAAAAAAATCCGTTAAGGCGTATTCTATGGAATGGAGGAGGAAACTCTTCTCATTTGTTCTTGAAAAGTTCGAAGCTGGTGGATCGACTGTCATTAAAGACCTTTTATATGTGAAAATCCTCCAATACGTGCTGATTCCAAGTCTGCAGTGGGCTTTCGAGCGGTACAATGTTGATGAGGTGAGCTGATGGCTGTCCTTGTTTCCCCTGCACAATATTAAGTTTCTAGATCCTTGGGGTTCTTCAAAACCCTCAAGACCAACCGGAAATGGACCCTGATGATCTCGTCTATCGGCTGGCTCATGTATGTTGTTGAGGAATTGTTCAGCCTTTTTCGTATTCCTTGGTCTACAGATTAGAGACCAGCTCCTCGTTCTAGATCATTGATCAAAGTCGGCAAGTAATGAGTGATGGAATTGTGATAGCTTTGTACCAACTTAGCACTCTATTAGTCAAATATGCGCCTCGCCATGTTCACAACAATGATTCCAAGTAAGTTTGCACTGCTTTACGTCATTCAAGTCTGTTCCATCATACCAGTGATGTTATCGTTAGATCACAATTTTGCGAACATCTCATACCTGAAAAGAACCCTTTTTTTCCATTAAAAGACAAAACAATAGAAAATCATTAACCTCTTAATCGTCATCGACAACTATTTGCTCGCTTTGATTTGCTTTGATATCCTTCCTATTCAGAAAACATGGTTGGCGCCTGCGAGTTTTCATGCTGTTCGCGTGGTCATGTCTTACTGCCTCGAATAGACAAGATGCTACGCTTCGATACACGGGCTTTCTGTTCATTTCCCATATCTGTCAAAAGTTCCTCATCAATAGAAAGATTGTGCTGCAAGTGAGTGGAAATCGCTATTTGTTGATCCGAGGTTCTGTAGTTTCGTTGTACTAGGTGTTCCAAAGCCTTTGCGGATCGTACCAGTATGACAGCCGTGAGCTTGTCCGACGTGCAGCTGATGTGGTAACTGCAGCGATGCCTATCCGAATGGAAGATGGCCATCAGCAAATGTTCATTAACGTGAAGCGTGTGCTATGTGAGGAGGCCCACAGCCTAGCGCATATCCAACACATTGTGTAAGTTGATTCAGTTTGTGGAATTTGCCCTAGTTATGCTTTTATCCTAAGTCCATTTTAACAAAAGCAGGGTAAAAATACACATGAATAGGATGAAATAACACAGATTACCACGGAGGAGTCCATAGGTCAAGTCGATATAGAAATGTCTATGAAAAAGGCTGGTTACGGCACTATCATATATTTACCAAAATGGAGTAGTATGGATGCCTCGAGAAGGCTCAGTAGAATTATTTCGATTCAAAGAAGTAGACTAACTCGAGCCAGCGCTGCTTCGAGCCTATCACGACAATACTGAAATCCTTACTAGTTATTCAGTGACTAGTTGGCGTTTGCTACGTATTTTTCGACTGAATATTGGCATATGTGTTCTAGGAGCATGATAGTGCGAAATTATCGTGCTTATTTCAATTGCCGTCATGCCCTTTTCAAACCGCTAATGGGCGCCGTTCGACGAGTTATTAGCACTCCGAATTCGGCAATGGATGGGTAAGTAAACTTTCTCAAAGGTGAACGCCCTCGCTTATGTGCATTTGCATTTGAAAATTGTTCCAGGGTCATGACAAGAAAATTGGCGTTAGACGTATGTGAGATGGTTATAAAATGGGAGCTGCTACGTCTACAAAAGGTAGAACAGTTGACGCAAGGATTGACATCTCATGATGATGAGGTAAAAGTACTGTATTGTGAAAACGAATCTTTCTACACTCTTTCTCAAAAATCCTTCCCCCATGCTGCACCACCCATCTGCTGAGACGCGCCGCGTCACCTGTACGCGCTGCAACGTGGCTCAGTTGACGCGCAGTGTAGCGTGAGGCGAGGATTCTTGAGAAAGCCTCTAGATTATTTTCTCACAATCAGTTCACTAAATTTCGATCTGGGATCAATCAATAATGTATTACTTTGCAGTTTGATACTCTGTTGAATGACTCCGATGGTTCTCGGGCTACAGCACAGTCGTCGAACGAACAGTCCTCTGGTACATTAAATTTTTCTATATGCAATTCTCGTATTTTTCGAACGCTCGGATGAATTCTAAATTTCAAGTATTCATCCAAGAATGTTGAACTTGTTGCGTTGCAGCGAGCGTCTCAGCTGAATTTGAGGATCAGTTGTACAAGCAGATGTCAAAGGAATGTGTTGATGAAGTCGTGGCTATGTTGCTGAAGTTTGCTATACAGGTACTATAGGTTTCTTTTTTCGTTATATCCCTACATTTGCACACGAAAATAAGACTACCCATAATTTTTGGTCCAAAAATGAAGTAAGAGTCTATCTTCATATTTTATGCTCTGTTTATATCTGATCGTCACAGTTTTCTATGCTGGTCTGGCCTTAAATTAGTGCATTTGATTTGGAGTAGGAAATCCTTGGTATATCACGAGTTCGTTACAGCCGACTTCAGCTGTGCAGCCACATCAGTTGCACCAAGCAACAATCGAGAATGGAAAACGAAGTATTGGGCTGATGAAACAATGCCTTAAGTCTGCTGTATGGGGTGATGTTGTCACAATTAAAGTGGGATGGTTAGTTTTTAAAATTGCTGTTTGTGTTCAATTGTGTTTAGATGCTGTCAATATCTCAGACTTTTATATTACAGGCTTGAAAAGGAGTTGAGTGTCCCTCCGGAGTCACTGGTACGGCAAGAAAATCAGTCGCAGTTAGCGCAGTCAATCGCGCAAGCTCAACAGGCGCTTGAGGTTGTTATCAACCTAGTAGCGATAATGGTAAGCATGATTCTATTTTTGGTGCACAGAACCCTCTGCATCCTATAAATTTTGCTTCTCCAGCCAAAACCGCTGCTGCTGCAAACGATCCGACCCATCCAGAGAGCAATTATATCGTGTCTTAACAGCGGGCATGGAGCGGTAATATTCCTCTTCTTGAGAGTTGGTTGATTTCCAGACATAGACATTGTTTTGCAGCTCATTCGTCTCGTTAATGTTCTGGTCGCTAAGCTGTTTGAAAAATCTAATTGTTCTATGACTGGCATGTACGAGTTCGAGATCCTGAATCAATTCATATCCAAGTACCTGAATGACCACTTCAACTCCTATGTGAAGTAAGCTTCTCAGCTTGTCTCAACTTTTAGTATGCCACTTACCACATTCCTGTGTTTTATTTTCAATTTTTTTTGGTGAATATTGTGAATTTTAACTGTTTCAACTCAACTTCTATTCTAAATTATTTGATAGTGTCCCCTGTACTTATTTCGTCATAATTCGGCTACTACTTAGCAGTTGTTTTAGGTCTTCTACGTGTTTGGTTATGAATGCCTTCACAGCATTTTCACTTCTGCGAGTCATTTGCAGTCAACAACCAGGTTATCTCGACGCGATGTGCTTGCAAGCTTATATAAAGGTAAACTAGACCTCTAATTTCCGTTCTGTCTGTTGCGAATTCATTTAGTTGGTCCATTAGTTCTTCAGGGGCCCTTTATGAGCATTTTTTCCAAGGTACAGATGCAGTTTCCTGTTGTAAAATGCTCAATAATTCAAAAGCCATTCTGGGGTGGTAGCACCTGTAGAAATTGTTTTATTGGGGTGTGTATCAGTTCTGAAATGTATCGGTGAACTGCATTTTCGTTCTTTATAGGTGCTTGAGAAAGCTGTACGAGAGCATATCATGCACGTCACAGAGCAAGGAGAAACCACCAGAGAGAAGAGTGCGTTCATAAATTTCTACGCCATCGTGATTACTGCTCGTTATGTTTTGTTATATTTTTAGTGGCAACAGCTGAAATGATTGCAATGGCATTGGAGCTGCTGCGTCCAAGGATTGAAGCCATATCAGCTGAAGCGAAACGAACCATCTGTCAGAACGTCCTTCTACCACTGATCGAGCGATCGTCATTCGAGAAAATTATCGACGTTGTACTACGTGTTGTCTCCGAGCTCGTAGTCACTCATCGTGATGAGGTTTGCATGCTATTTTAACCTCTTATTGTTTCTTCGACACTTTTTTTTTGTTGTAAAGAACATTTTTGTCTTATATAAAGTAGTTGTTATTTTCTTAATTATTTTTTTCTCTCGCCTTCCTGTGGTTCCACTTTTATCCATGGTTTCTGATCGCGCTTTTTTAGCACTCCGCTAACCCTGGGCTTCCTCTACTTGTGCGACTACAGAGCGTTGTTGAGAAACGATACAGGTTACTTTTACATCAGCTTTCATGTTCTTAAGTGGATTTTGCTAGTTTGTTGTGGAGATCTACATATTTTTAAGGTTGAATGGCGAATTGATGAAAATGTTCCTGAAAGTCGTATTGTTTGTGTTTGAGCATCCCCTTTTACTAACTTCTGACTATGCTGATAAGTTAGAAGACGCATTCCATTGGGGTCTTACTACGCAGGTGAGCGTTGTTATGCTTGGATTTCATTTCGATGTAACGCGAAGGCGTGTAGATGCCTTTTCCTCTTTTTCTGTAGTGGAAATGGGGCACTTTGCAGGATCGAGACCTACGCGAGAAGTTTTTGGTCGTTTTCGAGCGAAATCTTGCTGCTAATCCTCTTGCCCGTCTTTCCTATATTCTTCGTGAGAAGGACTGGGAACCTTTCCGCGATTACTTCTGGCTTCGGCATGCATTGTGGCTGATGTTGAGGTGTATACCTGTCTCCGGTGCGTTCCACTGTGTTTCACTGAGTCCTGATTTCTCTAATTCCATTTTCGGCCTGATTGAAATTCTCTCGTCTTTTCCTATCTTATTTCCTTTCAGGAACCGCTGGTTCTGGTCATCGACGTGTATTTGTTGACAGTTCTGCCACTCTTTGGAGAACCATGCTGGCAGTAGCTGGTTTTCGTTCATCCTCTTTAGCTTCTGACTTGGAATCCGACATGGATAGATCTCTACCGCCCTCTGTGAGCAACGTTTTAAAATTTACCGCGATAGCTGTCATTACTCCAAGCGAATCGATACACATAGTTTTCAATCCTAGTAGCAAACTATCTGCGTGACATTTAGGAAACAGGAAAACCAGATGAACCCATGGATACCGATCAAGAAGGCGGCGTTGGTGACGAGGCAAACATGTCAACCCGACTCGACGTTTTGCTCGAAGATCAGAAGAGTTTGATGATTGAGGCTTCATCATTCGATTTTTCATCTGCAGTTGACAGTATCATTGGTCTCGTTTTCTCTGTGCAAGGTGAGGTTGGCACTAATCCAGCATTGATTCAAGCGGAATTTAACCCTGTTTGTACTAGACATTTAAGTCGACGAGATTTTTTTCGAATTGTCGATATTCCGAATAATTCGATTTTTGGGATTTTTCGAATAGTCGACATTTCGAGTCACTCGATATTCGAAACTCGACTCGATTTCACTCAGTCGAGTCAAATGTCTAGTTTGTACTAGACAAAGCTCAATGTTATTCCTCATTAATTCAGATGATGTGTCATTTGTTGGAGACATGTTCTCACAGCTGTTCAACTCGTTGTGGGTTTCAATGAGCGATGAAGAGAGGAACTTCATTGGAGGTATGATTCAAATTCTATACTAATTTGTGTAAATTCTCAAAATGTTTCAGTAAACATCCGAAATTGTGTACCATTCAAAAAAAAAAAAACATTGTTGTAGGGCTCGCAGTTCCTTTCATGACTTCTGGTGTTCACGTTCAGCAGGCACACGCAGTTCACCCTGTCATCAGCATTTTCCTGGAGACGTTTGCACGTTGCAATCCTCCCATACATATCGGTCCTCGTGCTGTAGAAGTGAGTTTTATGCACGGATCCAAGCAAAATCAATGATATATGCATTTTCCTTCAGTTCATTTCTCGACATTATCACGCATGGCACAGAGGTATTCTTCTGCTCGAAAACCAAGCACTACGTATACCACGCATGCTAGAGAATCCTGCTTATATGCAACAGATGATCGATCCTGTTCTACAGGAGCATTTGGTTAGTCGATTTTAGCAATTGTGCGTGGAATTTTCTTAAAAACTAAATTTGAAGGACGTGTTGGATTACCTTCGTTCTCTCTACTCTGAACTCGCTGAACTCGACCAGTACGCTGCTGTCTGGAGTCGTCGAGCGTTGACGGCGGATACTGTCAAAATGTTGGCGATGCAGCAGTTGGTATGGAAACAAGTATTTTTTTCTAATATTTGATTCTTGCGCAAACTGACTATTTTATTCCAGGGTGATGTTGAAGAGGCACTGGAGCACGGACAGGCCACTGCGAGTGCCATGTTGCACAGAATGGAAAATCAGTTTGGCAAAAATCCTATAGGAGAGGCCATGATCAAGGAGTATGAATTTCTGGATAACGCTTATATTCAGTGAGTGTATCGATTAATGTTTTTTTGTTTACTGCACAGCATTTGACTTTTTTTACTCCCCAGCATTTGAACTTACAACAGCTTCACAAGTTTTTACAAATGCTAAAATTTACCATGATAGTGAATTTTATATTCGGGTTTGTGAACTTACCTATATTTCGCTAAAGCTGCGAACAAATCGTAGCCATGTAACATGGTTTTGACCGCAAAATTCGCATCAGTCACTATTAAGCGTCTTCATCTGTTTATTTCCTCATTACCTACTGCTGAATGTATCCTTCATTTTTCTTAAGTAAAAGTTTTCCTCCACAGATGCACCAGAGAGTTGTGCCGCTGGCGAGTACTCTGCGAAATTGCGAAGAACCCTCACGTTGAAAATCCAGAACTTCTCCTGGAAGCCGCGGTTCATCTGCCAGATTGGTACCTCGCCCGCCAATGTCGTGATCAGGTAGGGTGGATACATTCTCTGGAACTCAATGAATTGAACTTATACTTTTCGAAATCATGCCGATAATTCCTTGCCTTTTCAGATTCTGGCCTGCACCCGTCCTGACTTCGTTATTCAGAGCATTACTTTTGGAGCTATGCTAGGAGTTTTGGTGGGTTTACTCGCTTCTTCAAATAGTTCATTGAAGAATGTGATTAATTTCGTTTTTCTCTTCTTCTTTTGCGCTCTCAGTGTATCTGAACTAGTATATCCATTGTAGGGTGATCCTGAAGACGGTCCTCTTGTGCCAGCCAAAAAACTTGTGGACGATGTGACGCAGGCCTTGGTGGTTGGGTGGCGAGTTTTGCCTCCTATCCTGACACATGCACACATCAAGCTGCTGCAGGTGGGTGCATTTTCTGTGTTTTTCTTATTTCTCGCAAATTATACGTTTTTACAGTCAATGACTATGATTCGGGAAGTTGGAGATGTGTTAGATCTGAAGCGTGCTCTAGATGTTGGCAACCAGAATTGTGGCGCAGTCATGCAGGAGATGAAAACTGTCATTAAAATTTGGAGGTTTGTGATTGTGTCACTCTTGGATGGTTGTTTGGATAGGAGTCCTTGTATTGCTTTTTTTTCTCTGAAATAAACGAAAATCTTAGTTTATGTAGCCACTTTGCTAGCAGTCACAGATCATTTCTCAGGTCACGAACATACTCCCTTTCGGATGAGATGTCTTTCATCTCACTTATGTATGACTGGCGAAGTCAAATCCATACCATGATGGTTCAACGTTTTCATGATTGGGAGCGCAGCGGCGTAAGTTAGAATCTATAAGCCTCAATGAAAGAAATGGAAATCATTTTTCTCTAGATTGTCATGCCTCCTGGCATGAATCCTCAAGCCATTCTTCCCATCCATTCTGCCGCAACTGGACAACTATTGTTAGCAAGAGCAGCACGAGAGAGGGGCATGGATCACATTGCCATACGAACACTGAACAAGTAAGAAGTGTTGAAGTAGTGCCCTCACTGTAGCAATGAATCATTTGAGAAGTAGATGTTTGTCTACTCACATAAACTTTAAAATCTTTGATCATTTGTTCTAATTAGAGTATGTAAATGTTCCACATCGAAGTGACATTCCTCGTATAAAATCTCCTTGTTCAGGCTGCACACGTTAATTACGCTGCCCATGATGGACTGTCATCAGAAGGTAATTGACCACCTGAAAACGCTGCGAAGGCTGGCTAAGAAGCACTCTACCACTGCTCAACAGAAGATGGATCTTTTGCAAGAGGCATGCTTAGAGCATTTCTTCGACAGATTTTAATGTTGTTGCTATTTCTCAAGTTTAGGCACTCTTAATAACTGAAGCTGTTCGAATTGAAGATTTCTCACGGGATCAGTGTTGCCGGCTTTTCTACCAGAAAGGAGCCATTCTCAGCCAGTTGGAGAGGTGAGTGTGGCTCACACTGCAATGTGTCGCACAATTGTACAAACAATACAATACGAAGTACATATTGGAAATAATGTACTTTGTAGAATTGTTGTGTACTTGATGAGAAATATCTGAAGAACCAGCGTATGACACTTCTTTGAAACAATTATGTCTCGCCTGGTGTATTGCTTCCGCTAGCAAATTAGCTGATCTTATTTTTGGCTGATTTTTGCAGAAGTTTTGCGTCAAGAACCATGCATAACAGTGGCGGCTGACCACCCCTGCGTTGCCGAATACCCCCTCCCCCCTCCCCGTTTGTTTCTGCCGCGCCGCACCACCTATGTGTCATCGTTGGTGGTGCAGCGCGGCACAACAAGCGGGCGGTATTCTGCAACGCAAGGATGATTGACCGCCATTGTACATGTACCGATGGCGTTTAGACATGGATCTCAGTTAATGAATTTATTGAGCAGTAAAAAAAATTTGACTTCTTTAGGAATGACGATGCTATGCATGCATTCTCTGCGGCTGCTGCCATGATTGATCCTACCAATGCTCCACCTATGAATACAGCTTGCAACATGTTCAAAACATGGGCTCACCATTTGGACAACCTGTTTCATAATGAAGTGTGAGTTTAAGTGGAATTTGGTTTTCACAATTTATTAGGAGTTTTTCAACGTGAGGAAGTCTGAATACGCGTGCATTTGGTTACAGACGATTTTTGAATAACCTTCTTCTAGGCATGAAGCTTCCGCAATGTCGCGTGGCTCTCCTGCGATCAACTGTTATTTCGAGGCAGCGAGAATAGAAAACGAGACAAGGGCACGGAAGTATATTGCCAGGTTAGTGTGCTCTATGTAATAGTCCTACTAATACAAACTGTACAATCTGTTTCGTTTATCTAAGGTTCGCTGACAAGTTTCTTCCAGAATTTTATGGACTGCAAAACATGTTATTGCATGTGGAATATTTTCTGCTGTAGGACTGGACCAGGTGTTGAAAGATCGAGCTAGATCAATAGTTCCCTTCAACTGGCTCCCTTGGTACATTCATCTTCAGGGCGAGTTCATCAGCCTCTAGCAATTGCTTGCATCTTTCAGGCTGCCGCAACTTATGACAGAATTGCAAGAGAGACCATCGTCGGGATTCATTCATGTGGTGGAAAGGATAGCTTCCGTGTATCCACTTTTAGTTGTTTCCGCTCTTAGACCTATCCTTGATGCAGCTACTATTGAAGAAGTTATCGAAGACGGTAATACTACAGCAACTTTTTTTGTTTTGTGTCGCTCTACTTTTAATATCAATTCAAGTTTCGAAAGGACGGTACAAGCCGACATTGCCCGATGATCACAGGAATGCTGCTCTTTGTAAGGTGTTGGAGAAAGCATGCAATGCTCGCTTGACTGATGTTAGGGTGAGTATTATAGGAACGGGTGGTGGAAGATAGATGCATTGTTCTATATTTAGATGTGGAATCGGCTCCTGTGTGGCTTCTCCACTATGCGAGAGTTCTGGGTGGAAAGACATCTACGCTTTGCTTCTCAATTGAAGGATGAGATTCTCAGGTTGGTACAAATGTGGATTGTATCTGAGTACCAGCATGGACGAAGTCTGCAATGTTTGAGTAGTTTAGTTTGAACATAGCTTTCAATAGTTTGAACATAGCTTTTTTCTCAGGGTGCATTTCAAAATTACTAACATTTCCATATTGTAGCATTGAATTCGGATTTGTCGGGAGGTTTTTAGATTTTTATTCCTGTCCATTCACAATTGACCTGTAGAGTAGAAGAAGAAGTACAGCAGTAACAACCGGCTGCGCGCTGTGTAATGCCAATTTCACTCTCCTTTTCGGTTTCTTTTTGAGCTGGAGAGTCACTTTCCTTCACTTCCTCCATCCCTGCCAGCAGTGCAATGCACACAACTTTCAGGAGCACAGTAGTAACATCAACCTCTACATGTCCTCAGGGTATTTGTCCATCTTTTTGAGCATACATACTCTACTTCATTCCTGACCATATACTAAATTGGAACATACTGTAATGTTCGTATAGTGTGTATACTGTATGGGCTTGGTAACAATCGGAAACTGTTGTCTTCGCTTTCATTTGGTCCATTGACTAGACAGTGCATTGGCACTCTCTCACTTCTCTCCGCGACTAAAAGCGGCGCGTGAACTACTCAGTGACTGGTCGAAGTGGCTTGTACTTGCTGGTTGCCAAAAGCTCCTTATCTGATCTTCTCACGTTGGGGGATCTATACAGAAAATTTTACGAGATGAGCTCATTGAACCGTGACCTTCTTTCTCACCGGTAATTACTCCAGCACTGCATCTACTTGATGTTAACGAAAAGAGGTGATGAATAACTAGTCGTACTAGTTTATGTTTTCTTCTCTAACATATTTTTGGCTTGTGAAGTCTAATCGTTTCTTTCCTCATCTAGTCCGGAAATAAGCCGGGCTATGTTTCCGTTTTCTTTTTTTAAGCGATTTTAAATTAGGGAGCCGTAATATTCAGTTAATTTAACATTCCCAAACAGTTAAGCCAGCGATATGGGCCTCCAAGCTCCAGTTTTTTAAACGAGTGGTCTGATTTGAGAAATCGGGAATTAACGAGACCCTGCTGGTAGTTTGGATAAATAAAAGAAAAAGCGCATTTTACAGGTGTCTCTATCAAGCGCGTGATACTCGTTTGGAAACTGCAAAATTGGACGATAAGACTTTGGCTGCGCTTTCATTGTGGTGCGCCGAGCTAAAAACGAGCACTCCCGGCGAAATTCTTCGGGAGGATGAGGTCCCATCATCATCCCGTCACGCATTGCCTCTTCAAACGGAAGATCAGGTGGGTCGGATTTAATATTTGATTATAAAGTTGTCTTCTCTCATGATTTTGGGTCTCTCTCCCTTCAACAATACATTTTACGTGGTTTCAAGAGAGATTTCAACTTCAGTTCGTCGACGAGTTCCGCACGGAAGTGTTAGAGGTTCTTGATGCTCCTCCTCCTTTTGGCCCTGGTTTGCTCAAGCTGGCTGAAAGTGTTATTAAGTGGCAGACCAAGTTGCACAATCGTTTGTATTCATTGCCGAGGTAAGCGTCTGGTTTTTTGATAGTTCTCCGTGTTGTGGCAACCTGCTGAGTTTAGACGGTACCCTATTCGGCTTTCGAGCAAGTTCCTGGCTGACTACAACAATGCGATGGCTTGCATCGAAATACCGTCGTCATTCAACGCTAATGTCACGAAGGTGGGTCTATAATAAGAATAATCTCTCACTGCGTTGCTTTTTGATTTGGTTTCCAAGGTGATGTTAGCTATTTTCTTTCAGCAGTACCAGTATGTCACCCTGATAGCACGGTTCAATCCACATGTTGAAGTTGTCGTTAAAGGCGGCCGAGTAATGAAGAAATTACAAATAATGGCTGTCAATGGAAAGGTATTTTTTGTGGATGCTGGAGCAGTAATGTTTCCTATGTTGAAGGAATTCTCAATACTCTTGAAATGCTGATGCGCGTCTTCCACTTCTAGTGTAACTGTTATTTTTTTAGTGTGAAACTGTTCTCCAGTTGATCTCAAGGCAGTGGCACTTTAAGGCTGCACTTGCTCAACCTCCTAGCAGTTCTCAGAATAGTTACTTGTTGTGGTAAAGATGTTTACGTTTTAGACGAGTGTTTACTATCTTCAACGCTACGTATTCGAAGAGAGAACGAACCGCTCCCTACAGTACCTGCAGATTGTTAAGACATTGTTAGTCAAGGAACGAGTGAGTTTTGTCGCGCAGAATATATCTACTATACATTGTCTTTTTTTGGACTGACTCTGACATACTAATTCTAATATAGGAAACAGCGCGACGCCATCTGTTTGTCTTCACACCAACCCAGCTTGTCGTATCGTCACACGCTTTGCTAACTGACTGTGGAGGTTGGTTTTTTCTTCTCGATGTCCGCCTTTTGTTATTCATTTCGCTATAACATAGTGTTTAACCAGGTGCCTACTCAATGAGTTTTGTGGCAAAGAAACCTCATGTGTTTGACATGATCCGCCCGCTTGACGTCTTTGCTAGATATGGTATGACGTTCGGCATGAGACCCGACGATGCGATCACTATGTTCTACGATAGAATAGCAGCCTCTGAAGGACCTCTTAATACTGTCATGTTGGAGACGTACAGGTATTTTTTGTCCTTTTTTGTTAATGCACGCTGAATTTTGCGCGAAAGTGGCCTAGGATTGCTCTTATATGGTATGGCAATGCATCCCTAAAATGGCATTTGTTCGCGTTGAATATTGATACTAGTTGTCTTCATTCTGAATATGATCCATGGATTTGGCTTGGAAAGCTTTGTAATTGTTGGCAACCCTCACTTAGGAGAGATTTTATAATTTTCGAAATCAGTTTGACGGCTTGATGTCCAGGAGTCCACAGGCGCAAGGCGTATCTGGTAAAGCTTCTCTTTTCAGAGGATTTGTTGTCGAGAACTTCATTGGGCCTTCCATCCTTCAGAACTACGTGTTGGAGCGATTCACTGATCCCACTTATTACTACTTGTTCCGAAAGCGGGTTAGTTACTGTGTTGTTATCACGTAATGAAAGCGGTATGGGAAGGTCATTTAGGTCCTAATGTTCATTGTTGTTGCTAGGTGCTATACCGTGTTGATTGTTGTTTGCTTTCTCAATCTCTATCGTTCCACTGTTTCGTTCAGATTGCTCAGCAGCTGGCTGTCCTTAGCGTTCTAGAGATGCTCGTCCGTCTGTCTCCACTATTTTTGGATGACGTTTATATTCGCACATCTACAGCTCAGCTGGCTGCGCTTCGTTACACTTTTGCTTTCGATATGGGTATAGTTTTTTTGATTTGGGACTTCGTTTGCGATGTGTAGGGACTACTAATCCATGAATTCACGTGTTTCAGAAGTTGAAAGGAAGGTTCCGTTCCGTCTAACGCCGAACCTACAATGGTTTCTTGGCATGACCTTGGAAGGTAAGAGAATGTGATAGTTCATAGTGTGGGCTGACATTTCATGCTTCAACATATCATCAGTAGGAAAGCCATTCAATATTTTCAAGCTATCTCGCTATGAAAGTTGAAACGTGGGTCAAAACGGAGTGAATTGACATGGGTTGGTATGGTTTCTTGCAAGATTTAAGGGCATTAATTTGTCAAAAATTTTGTTTTAAAATAGAAGTTAGACCAAATGGGCATGTGGGAACGAAATTTGGACAAGTATAGTGTGTATATTCCGAGGTGGCCGACAACCGCACCGCATGCCATGCGGCGTAGCCCCCTCCTGGCGGCGTTCCAGCGGCCGACCAGCTGATCGTCGATTGAAGATGGACGCCGGCAACCGCATCTGATGAGTTCCGTTTGTGTTTATCATAGTCGGCCGCTGGAACACCGCCAACAGGGGGCCACGCCGCATGGCATGCTGTGCAGTTGTCTGCCACCTCGGAATATACAGAGTATACATTCTCTATTATCTCACTGTTTCTGTTGCTGTTTCTAATTCGGAATTTTCTGGTTTTGTAGGATAAAACTTTCATGTATTGTATTCAAAATGTTGATTTGCTGTAATTTTGACCATGTTACGACCAAAATGGCCTTTATACCATCATCGGTATAATTCTTTCTCACCAGACTGTGAACATATCTAGGTGACTTCCTCTGGGCTGCCGCAGCTGTCATTCGATGTTTACTTCGTCGAGACCAACACCTCCTACTCCGACCTCTAATACTGGACGAAGTGATCATCAATGGAAATCATGACCAAGTAAAATAGTTTGATATATTCGTTTTCTTTGCACCATTTTCTCCTGTTCTGTTCTAGGTTAGCGCTTGCGCAGAGGCTAACGAATTCATAAAGAAATTAGTAGCCGAGACGACCAGTAAGTCATTCTGCCGTTTTTTTTTGGTTGTTGTTCTTTCGTTTTATTCAACAAGATGCCATTATTTTTGTCTTTTTTAAATCTTATCTCTTCATTTCCTTTTCCCAGGAATGGCAACCCAGGAAGCAGGCGCTCTGCAAGACGAGCTTTGCTCTGCCATCGAAAGAGCACGGAATCCAGAGAATCTCTCACAAATGGACCCACGATGGCATCCTTGGTTCTAGTTACAGTACAAGCTACCGTGTCATAGACATTACGGTTTCAGAAATGATCTTGATTACAATGTGTAGAGCTTACGGTGCACTATTTTTCAAAATCTCAAATAGCGGGTATCTATGTATGCATTGTAGAAACGTGTTACTTTTTCCAACGGTTGGTGTTCGTTTGTATAGGAAATATTGTTTTAAAGTATTATTTTCCTACTGTTTGAACGTTCCGAGTTGTGAATAAGCTTCCCCACTTTTGTATTATTTATTGTGAGGTCCTGATCCGGCCGTGGACATTAATGGCTTTTGATGAACGAGCTCTATTGTCTATTCTAATAAATATAAACATTTTTATGTGTTGCATAGTTCGTGTTGAGGATCTAGTAGAGTATCCCATTCATACTTTCATGGTATCTATTCGCTATGCGCAGCTCGGTCACCTATGCTCACATATTTTGTCTATTCTGAAAGCATGTGCAACAGCCTCAATAACCACGAGGAAGGTTTGCGCACTTCCGAAGAGGGGCTCTGTCTAACGTTTCTTATCAGTGGACTGGGTTTTGTTATTGTAATACTGAGTTAACTATGTTAGGACCACATTTCTTCCAGAATTGAGTTTAGTGTTAGTTTCTCGCCGGAGCTGAAACATTGGTCAGTCATCCGTGAGCATCTGCTTTTGCTGTAGGTCCCTCTTCTGAACAATGGGTTCTGACATCTTTTTTTCTGAGCTTTACTGGCGGATCAGATCTGCGTACAATACCGGCAATCATCACTGCATCGCAGAAAACGCCATCCACCTGCTCTGCCGTGCCGCACCACCTATGATGAAGCATAGTTGGCGGGGCAGTGCGGACGGGGATATTCTGTGACGCAAGAATCATTGACTGGCACTGTAAGTGAGGCTGACGATACTAATTATAGATGTTAATTGAACAACCGGTGCAAAAAAGAGGGGGTTAGAAGCTTTTGATAGATGTGGCTGTCCAGGATGGCTCGTTATCATCCTTATTAGCAGCCATTTTGACTCTCCCACAAAGATCTGCTGCCGTTGAGCTGTCCTTGGGGATCGTCTGCGGACGCTTACCACCCGCGGGCGTGGCGTCAGGCCGTTGTGCCTTTTTAAACATGGTCAGAAAGAGCCAAACACGGTTCAAAAGGTGTCCTAACTCACTCTATTCACCTTAATAGCCATCTCATATCAAAGCTGAAGTGCCCTTCCTGAAAAAGAACGGGAACAGCGGCTTTCTATGCAGTACTTTACCACGGCCTGACGCGCGCGGGCATAGGTGGAACACCCTGAGTATGTATGGTGCTCACCCCACCTTCACTTTTAGCAGAGCCAGGGGAGGGACCTTCACTTTGGGTTGGGGGGGGGG